>CAJHQQ010001301.1:0-103739 GCA_905132885.1 Moricandia moricandioides
GATTTCCGTGTTGGGGTGTTTTACTAATCCTCATCGGATGTATCCTGGTCCTGCTACTGCTGCTACTGTGGTGCTCCCGGTGGCGATATGGCTCTTGTCCTGGGACGGCTGAAGCACTAGCACCGTGACATCGTCTCTACGCCCTGGCCCATAGCACTCGAAGCGCGTCCAACATCATAAGTTTTTGAGAGAAGATTAATTCTCCTTCAGAGATTGAATTGAAGTCCTTTTGTTTATATTGATTTCTATATCTATTATTTATTCAGGCTATGATTTGTGTTATTGCTTCCATGTCTAAATAATCATCTTGTTAGGTTTAGGGATTTCATGTTCTTAATGTCAAACTCATAATCATAGGAGTGTTAGGTTATCAATAGATCTCTACACCATGGTGGCTTGTAATACTAGGATCTAGAGTAGTGGAATGACACGAGAGTGTGACTGATTACTTGAACCTAGAATCATAGGACAATTGAGAGGCACGAGAGTGCAATTAATTAACGGAACCCGAGCCCTATGTCGATTAGTTATCTAGGCGCATACGAGAATTGATCTACGATCTAGTTGAACATTATAGATGTGTTATTGCTTGACTGAGGTAGTATCGATCGATACCCAAGCATTGGTATCGATCGACGCTCAATCCTTTTTTGCATGCGAGAGCTGGAACATAGAACTTAGGCATCTGATTAGTAGTTTGCATGCGAGAGCTGGATTACTTGCTTATTGAATTCGGAATTCTAGAATTTGATCTATAAAACCCTTTGCATCTTTTATTTGTGTTTTGAATCTATTGATTTATAAATCTATAGACCTAGCTATTTCATCTTATTGTTATCAACAATCATCTACTTACTTATGTACTATTACTTCTTTAATAAAATGTTTGTGTAGCTTAAGCTAAACATCTATAGTCTATTGTGTGCCTACTCTCCCTGTGGATTCGATCCCTAAGGGTTCGATCCCTGAGGGTTATTTGTGTAATGCAGCAGGTAAGAAATTAGATGCACAGGGGGCTGTAATCCCTGAACATCGATCGATAGCAGAGTTGGTCAGGCCTACTCGATTATATATTAACAGGTCTGCGATTCAACCTCAAGAAATCCAGGGGGTCAACGGCCAGATAAGACCTGCATACTTTACTCATGTGAGCGAGCACCCCTTTCATGGCCTTCCCCATGAAGATCCCATGGACCACATTGAAACACTAGAGGATTTTGTTTCTAGCATCCTGGAGCATGAAGAAAATAAATACTATCTTCTATGCAAGTTATTCAAGTAATCTCTCTCTGGGAATGCACTTTTTTGGCTGAAACTTCTACCACCAGGATCTCTCACTACCTGGGATGATGTCAAGACTGCCTTTTTGAATAAGTTTTTTTGATGATGCAAAGACGGAAGAGCTAAGGGATAAGATTTTGACTTTCTCTCAAGGACCCACTGAAGGGTTTAGAAGCTCTTGGGACAGATTTAGGGGATACCAAAAAGACTGTCCACATCATGGTTTCGCGGAGGTTCAACTGCTGGGATTCTTCTCCAAGGGTATTGATGCGCAGTATCATATAATGTTGGATCAGGCAAGCGAAGGGACTTTTGGGACTAGGACTCCAGAGGAAGCTAAGAGAGTGATTCAAAAATTTGTTTCTAGCAACATTATTAGGAATATGGATACTCACAAAATGCAATCAGGTGTTACGAATAATGACAAGATCATTGAGGTCAAGGACAAAACTGATTTTGTACATGAAGTCTCGTTGGTGGAACAGGCCGCAAAAGAGGACGAGAATCATATAAATGAAATATGTTTTCAGGACCATATTCAGAGGATGGAATCTATGATGGAACGAGCCATAGAAATTCAGCTGAAGATGAGTGCATACTTAAATATGAGGTTAAATTCTATCCCCAAAGAGCTTCGTGGAAAATTAGAAGCCACAAACACCCATGTCAGGATGCTAAACACCCATAATTCTCAGACAGCAGAAGCTGTGAAGAGGCAAGAAGCTCCAGTTAAAGGGAAAGCTGGGGAGAGCAAGAGGCACCAGGTTGATGCCATCTTAGATAATGACTTTGGGGAAGTAATCGCGCATTAGAAGCTGGAAGAAGGTGCTTTTCTAGTCGAAAGTTCTATAACCTTTGGCAGCTCGCACTAGTGTTGATCGACACCATCATATGAGCATCGATCGACACCCATAGAAGAGAACGTAGGAAAGGTGAAAATTCAGAGCCACTCAGACTTCGCAACACGACACCCGCTTCCTCTCAACCCGTACTGTGTTAAAACGGACTCCCGCTTCGCAATCCGTCGATTGACACCAACAGGACAACCTCGATCGACATCAATGGGCAACAAACGATCGACGACACCTGACGAGCATCCATCAACACACACCCATGTCAAAACATAATGCACACCGCTCATCAAAAAGGCCAACAGTGACCACCAAGCAGCAGGCTATCGATGCACCAGAACAAGGACAATTGATTCCAGCTGAAACCTCTTTCGTTGACAACATCGATTGACGGTACACACCATATATCGATCAACACCAGCTTGAAAAACATCAATCTGCCATGGAAAAGCAGGCGCGAAAGAAAGAAGTCCAAAGAACATAGTGAGATCTAGAGAAACCTATGTTCCCAAACACCTCAGGAAAGAAGCTAACTAGGCTGAAATTGATGGATTTCAAAAGAGAGTGAAGAGGGTCCCTAAGGATATGTCTTTCGAGGATGCATATCACCAGTACAAACTTGGTAATTTCTTCAGAGAGAGCAAGGAGACGGATAAAGACATTGACTTGCTTCTTAATATGGTCAGCCGTAAATCCAAGAAGACACTGAAGAAGGAACAAGATCCTGGGAAGTTTTTGATTCCCTGCTGTATACATGACACCATTTTCCCATATGCCGTCTGTGATACTGGATCTGCAGTCAGGATCATAGCCAAGGACACTGCCGAACTGTTAGGATTAAAGGTTGAACCTTCTCAATATAGCTTCACCTTCGCAGATAACTTCAAGGTAAACTCATTAGGCACAATCAAGAATGTTAAAGTAGAGTTAGGTGAATGCACTATTCCTGTGGACTTTCATGTTATGGGAAGCAAATCAGGTCGAGAATCTTTTCTTATCTTTGGAAGAGCTTTTATGGCTACAGTAGGGGCAGTTTGTGATCTCAAGAAGAATAAGATGTGCCTTACTAATGTTGATGAAAATGTCTTCTACGATCCTGTGGGAAAGACCAAAAGTGCGGGGGTTTATTTCATCGATAGAGTCGTCTGAAGATCCAGCACCTGCATCGGATTCAAACCGCGAAACCACAGAAACAACATCACCATCGATCGACACTCGCCTAATAGCGTCGATCGACACTCTCCAGATTTTAGAGCAACCTGTGATTGAAAAGCATAAGACTGGGGGAAGAGCCAGGAAGAAGAAAAAGAAAAAGAAGGTAGATACATATTTCTTGTCACCGGTTCCTTCGCGATGTTATGAGGGAAATCTTGAGTATAGGATGTGCTGCAAAGGAAATATGCAACCTTTTACCAAGGTCAAGGTGATATGTGATCCAGAGATGAAAGACAAAGGGGAAGCTTCTGCAAGAGCTTTTATCAACAGCATCAACAAAATGAGGAAGAGGGACACTGAGAGATGTTATGGAGCAAATTCACCTTCTCATCTGGACTGAATCAGAATTCTGAAATGTCGAGCTTAAGACTATAACCAAGCATTGAGTGGGAGGCAACACACTGTTTAATAAGTTTTTATTTAGGTTTTTCTTATACTACTATTTATTTTGAGTTTCATTTTATTTTTACAGACTACTTGAGTCCACCATCGATCGACACCATAGAAGCACAATCAGTCGACAATGGATTGCGACCATCGAGCGACCACAAATTCCTACCATCGATCGACACCCTCCTATAGAGAGAGGTATCGAGTTTTCTAATTAAGCTATTTACTTATGATTTAATTTTTCCTAACCAATCCGGGACGGATTACACTAGGGACAGTGTAATTTAAGTCTGGGGGAGGTTCGCTAATGATATTTAATTGCAATTTAGTTTTATTTATATATATATATATATATATATATATATATATATATATATATATATATAAGTTATTCAAAAAGTTTTATTGAGTCAAGAAGGAGACAATGATCAAGATTTATTATTGACTAACCACACTTTAGCACCATTCTTAGAAGGTTGTTTGTAGAGTACTAGAGATACGAAAGCGGATCATCATGCCGCTATATCACAGTTGCTTAGAAAGTTTGAAGAAACCGAAGATGATTCCAACACTAATCCTAACATTATTTGCTTGCTTTGGGATTTGGTATACACTGGATCAGATTCCTTCTGCAAGTCTGGAAGGTAAAAGTCTGTGTGCTTCTGATTCTCCTCTCTCTCCCCTTCAGATTAAAAAAGGAGTTGAACAGAATTTGGTGGTTACAACCATTAAAGCTTGATTCATATGATCCTAGAAAGAGATAAAGGTCAAAAAGAAGTGAACAAGATCTCGTGGCAAAAACCATTAGGGCATGATACATGAAATCCTATCCAAATATCTTAGTCAATTAAAAAAATAAAATGAAATCCTGAAAACAAGGGAGACACTGATTGAGAAGAAGTGAGAAGAGAGAGATGAAAAGAATCAGAGAAGGATACATGTGTGTTCAGATACTTGCAGAGGTAAGAGTCCATATATCCTTTGATCGATACTCCCAAGGTAAAGCCTGCACTGTTATTTTATGCAAAGAAATGAAATCAGTAGAGGTGTGAGTCAGACTAGTATTCGCTAAGCTGTTGATAGAATGGATTTGGTTGCTATACTAGGATAGGGTATAAGTTTCTCTTTGATTGACTTGATAGGATGTGGTTGCAAAAAATTATGGTGATAGTTATACTTAGACAATATGTGAGTCTCCGCTTTTCAAAACCTCTTTCACAGGCTTGTTTGCTTGAGGACAAGCAAAACGTTAAGTCTAGGGAAGTTGATAGGGCCTGATATTTACCACTATTGTGCCATGATATCAGCTCTATTTAGATTCTATTATATGTGTTTGGAGTATTTTTTAGAGTATTTTCAGGTTCAGGTATGTTCTGGAGAACTTTGGTGATTCTAGAGCTTTTAGAGATGTAGAACTGTGCAGATGCGTCAGATGTTTAGCTATGGATGGATACCTGCCCACGGAGCGAGTGAGATAATATTTTTACATAAAATAGATCTTTGAGTTATATTTCTAATGTCATCGGTTTGAGGTCTATCGGATGGTTAGATCTAAAGTTATGCCTGATTTACTGAAGAGTGGTCTGTCTGCCTCGTGAGAGGAAGCTGTTGAGAAGATGAATAAGTGTCAATCGATGGCACAGCCTTGGTGCCGATCGAAAGTGATCCCAGAAGACAGGCCAGGATTTTTTAGGGCCGACTAAAGCCCAGATGGCATGACAAGTTACCAGAATACCCCTGCACGAGTTTAGACCTAATTTATATAGTTTTCTAAGCCGTTGTTGACGGGTAAGTTGGATTTTATTCATTTTCTTAAGTTTTGGAGAGAAGATTAATTCTCCTTCATAGATTGATTTGAACTTCTTTTTTATATTGATATCTATATCTATTATTCAGAATATGATTTGTGTTATTCCTTCCATGTCTGAGTAATCATCTTGTTAGGTTTAGGGATTTCATGTTCTTGATGTCAAACTGATAGTCATAGGACTGCTAGGTTATTATAGATCTCTACACCAGGGTGGCTTGTAACATTAGGATCTAGAGTAGTAAAATAACACGAGAGTGTGACTGATTGCTTGAACCTAGAATCATAGGACAATTGAGATGCACGAGAGTGCAATTAATTAACAGAACCCGAGTCCTGTGTGGATTAGATATCTAGGCGCATATGAGAGTTGGTCTAGGATCTAGTTGAACATTATCAAAATGTGTGTTAATGCTTGACTGAGGTAGTATCGATTGATACCCAAGCATTGGTATCGATCGACGCTCGATCCTTGTTTGCATGCGAGAGTTGGAACATAGAGATCTGATTCGTAATTGCATGCGAGAGCTGGATTACTTGCTTATTGAATTCAAGTTCTAGAATTTGATCTATAAAACCCTTAGCACCCTTGATTTGTGTTTTGAATCTATTGATTGATAAATCCCTAGACCTAGTTATTTCATCTTATTGTTATTAAACCAATTGCTTACTTATGTACTATTACTTCTTTAATAAAATGTTTGCCTAGCTTAATCTAAACATCTATAGTCTATTGTCTGTCCACGCTCCCTGTGGATTTGATCCCTAAGTACTACAATGGAACCCCTTATTTGAGAGAGTAAACAATAGCTTAAAGGGTTAATTTGAGAGTGCATAATAAAAGCTACATCACTTTGGTCAAGGCATAGATCTCTTTATCATAAGTAGGATAGTTCAGCATGGCTCCTCTGAGTTTCTCATTGAAGTAGGCGATTGGCCTCTTTTCCTGCATCATCACTGCTCCAATTCCTACACCAGACGCATCACACTCAATTTCAAAAGTCTAGGTAAAATCAGGAAGAACAAGTAGAGGGGCATTAGTCAACTTCCCTTTCAAGGTTTGGAAATCCTCTTCTTGTGCCTTTTCCCAATTTAAACCCACATTCTTCTTGATAACCTTAGTGAGAGGTGCTGCAATGGTGCTGAAGTCTTTGACAAATCTCATGTACAAACCAGCCAGTCCATGGAACCTTCTAACTTCACTTACATTCTTGGGGCTTGGCGAGTCTCGGATTGCCTTAAGCTTCTCGTCGTCCACCTTGATTCCTTGAGCTGTAAGAACAAAGCCTACAAACACAAGGTGATCTATCCTAATAACACACTTCTTAAGGTTAGCAAAGAGAGATTCCTTTCTAAGCACTTCAAGAACAGATTTTAGATGTCCCACATTTTCATTCAAACTTTTGTGGTATATTAAGATATCATCAAAGTAAACTACAACAAAGTGACCTATGAAAGTTCTTATGACATGATTCATCAGCCTCATGAAAGTACTAGGGCATTGGTAAGACCAAATGGCATATCAAACCACTCATACAATTCATGTTTAGTTTTAAAAGCAGTTTTCCACTCATCTCTTCTTTCATCCTAATCTGATGATATCCACTTTTCAAGTCTATCTTAGAGAACACACAAGATCCATGTAATTCATCCAACATATAATCAAATCTAGGGATATGATGTTTGTACTTTACACTGATATTGTTAATGGCTCTACAGTCAACACACATGCGCCAACTTCCATCTTTCTTTGGCACCAAGAGCACTGGTACAGCACAAGGACTCATGCTTTCTCTGATGTGTCATTTTTCTATCTACTCATAAACTTGTCGCTGAGTTTTTTTGTCTCTTCAGGGTTTGTTTTATAGGCTGGTCTGCTTGGAAGGGAAGCGCTTGGAACCAAATCTAGTTGGTGCTCAATCTCTCGGATTGGTGGTAGTCTTTTGGAGCCTTCTTTTGAAAAAATATCAGCATAATCCTGCAAGATAAACTTTAACTCACTCGGTAGCACCGGTTCATGGTCAGAAGAAGTCACTAGTGATCCTTTAAAGACAAAAAAGCATAGATTGTTGGAGATACATAGCTTTCTTAACCTCGTTGTTTTTGGCTATGAGGTGTTCCTCCTTGTTTTTCTTTCCATTTACTGGTTTCTCTTTGCCTTTGGCTTCTTGGTAGCCTGAGCTTGAGTTTTACTTGATCTTCATGGAATGGCGGTTTCTACACCCAGGAATGGCGGTTTCTAAACCCATCATGAATGGCCTTCTTGTCAAACTTCCAAGGCCTTCCCAACAAGATGTGGCTGGAGTCCTTAGGCAGAACATCACAAACTATCTCATCCTGGTACCTCCCAATGGTTATAGGAGCCATTACTTGTTATGTGATCTTAGCTCTCCATCTTCATTTAGCCATTGCAGTAGATATGGTTGAGGATGTTTTCCAGTCTTCAAACCAAGCTTTTCTACAAGAGATTCACTATCAACATTAGTACAACTCCCACCATCTATAATCAAAATGCAAATCTTATCATGAACAATGCAACGAGTGTGAAAAAGATTCTCCCTTTGGTCATCCTCTTCTGGTTTGGTTTGGACTTTCAGTGATCTCCTTGTAACAAGAAGTTCCCCGCGGGCTGGATAGTCTATAGTTTCTTCATCAGTAACCTCAGCCTTCTCATCTTCAGAGATCAGTTCACCACTCTCAAGTAAGACCATGACCTTCTTTTTAGTGCACTCGTTGGCATAGTGTCCAAATCCATGGCATTTAAAACACTTTACATCTCTGGATCTGGTAGATGGTGTCTTGCTCTTGTCATCTCGTGGATAGCCTTTTGTTTCTTCCTTTGGCTTGACAAAGACCTTGTCTTCCTTGGCGTTGGATGACCTGAAGTTGTTGCCATAAGAACCTTTTGGAGTAGACTTTCTCTTCAATTGATGCTCAATAAGAACAGCCTTGTGAAGAAGCTCATAGATGTCTGCATACTCCTGCATCTCCAAACGGTCTTGAATGTCTCGGTTAAGTCCAGCCTGGAAACGAGCCATTATTGCATCTAAAACTTCATCTACAACAGATTTGATCATAAGGATCTCCATCTCTTGATAATAATCTTCAACACTCATGCTGCCTTGAGTGAGCCTCCTTAGCTTTTGATGAACCTCTCTATTGTAGTGACTAGGAACAAACCGTCTCTTCATGATAGTTTTGAGTTCATACCATGAAGCTACTTGTGGTTTTCCTGCCCTGCGCCTGGTTGTGACAATCCGATCCCGCCAATAAAGCGCATATCCTTCAAATTCAGTAACAGCAAGCCTTACTTTCTTTGGTTCTGAGTAGTTTTGACAATAAAACACAACTCTATCTTCTTCTCCCACTCCAAGTAGGTATCCAGATCATTCTTACCACTAAAAGATGGTATTATGAGCTTGAGATTGCCAAGACTATCATCAAATTTCTCTCTGGGAGGGCGGTGAACATGGGTTATGGTATGAGATGCTGCTCTCACTGACTTTACTTCATCTGAACTCCTCCAAACGATGAGTAGTTGTCCTCAGTTCCTCTTGTGGACACTCTCTTGCCTTTCCTTTTCCCTCTAGCTGCTTTTCTAGCCTGTGAAGACATACCCAAAATATCATCAGTTGGAGTTTTCCCAAACTCTAACCTTTTGTTAAGCTCTTTCATCATATAAGACATAATTGCTTCCATCTGCAACTGATCCAACTTTATTGGTGGTGTTTCATCACAATCACTTTCATCACCCATGTCCCTGTTGCAAGCTTAACAGTGAGGGGTTAGTACAAATAAGTGTGGGAACCGAAATTCGCACTGTCGATTTCCATTGAATTAGGAACGAAGGGTAAACCCTATTTTCCCAGAGGTCCCGGATATCTGCTAAACGAGACGCCAATCAATCAGAATACAAAGTAAATATTGGAAACAAAGTAAGAATCGAAAAGAGAGAAAATAGATTTCTTATTCCGAATTTGCGTATGAGCATTTACAACAGGATAGGAGCCTAGGCTATGAGAGCTGTCGGCGAGATCCCTAGTTCTAATAACCTGAGACTGCAAAACCCTAGCTGACTCGCAGCTCGAATAACAAAAACGGAAAGTTGCCTAAATGCTCTAAGTGCTAAGCTATGTTTACTCTGAGTAGAGATTTTCGTGTGTCCTCTGCATCATCACCCTTGAAGTCCTTATATACTCCTCTAGAGGCGGTTTGCTCTTTCCCCTTCTGCCCTTGGTCAAATTTATCACTTCGTGGAAATATTCCTTTTCTCCTCGATCTTCATGATTATCTTCGGAAACTTAACATTTATCCTTCGATCTTGACATTTATCCCTTCAAACTTAAAATTTATCCTTTCCTGCAAAATAAAAGAATAACCGTCACAAAGTTTCGGCTTGATTTCGGATAAAATCGAGAGTGGGCCTTTAGACAAGCTTTAGACCTCGTCGGGCCGTTTTCTGACTTAGGCGTTTAGTTAATTGTTATCATCTCATATGATCGACCCGATCCTTTCTTGAGGAAACGAGTTCTTACGGTAAAGTTCCAATGTCAATCCCGATCGAGATGGAATAAAGATAAGTTCGATCAGGTATCAAAATAGGTAGTTTAACGAGAAATAGGTGAAACTGGATTGATTTGTTCTGACTTGCCAAAGAGCGAGTCGGATTGCTCGTGCCACCTAACTCGCCATACGGGCGAGTTGAACGTGTCATGCCATCCAACTCACCCGTATGGAAAGTTGGCTGTGTCCAACTCGCCATATGGGTGAGTTGGTCGATATGTGCTCACCAACTCGCCCGTATGGTGAGTTGGTAGATCCATGCTGACCAACCCGCCCATATGGCGTGTTTTCCTTGTCCAACTCGCCATACGAGCGTGTTGTTCGATCCATGCTGACCAACTCGCCATACGGGCTCTCTGTCTTTAGGACTAAATGGGGTTTGAAAGGTATCTTTGATCAAGTGTAGCCCCTTTTCTCTTTTCTTTGCCCTCCCCCCCCCCCCACCCCCCCCCCTCCCCCCGGTTTTTTTTTGGTGGAGTTCGATCTTTGATAAGTTTCTTTTACATTTTATTTTCAGAGACCTATCTTTTCCCTCAGAGTCCAGAAGGTCTGGATACCATCTGAGACTTGCTTCGTGGTCGACCGTGTTTTTGGGCAATGTTTAACCCAAAGAGGGCCAGATCTGTCGGTTGAGGATGGATCAGAGGCGTTCATGGATGGATTTGTTCTGTTTGCAGTTCAAACGAGAGAAAAAACACCAGAGACTCGGAAGGACAAACACTTCGTTGTTGAGGATAAAGCGGTTAATGAGCGGTGCTCCTCCGACAATATACCGAGAGACTACCTAAATAATCAAGTAGATGGGGACAGTGGCGGTCGAGGCGATTTCGACGGGCCGCTTGGTTTTGACTATCCAATGGATGCAGGTGGATCCAGTGAGACCCAGAGTTTACCTAGGCGTTGAGGATGGTCAACGGGGTAAGTTCTTGTCATTTTCTTTTGAGGATGAGTTTTTCTGACTTTGAGATACTTGGGAGGGCCTCCTTATGATGAACCGAGCACTTAATGCGAGCTGGCAGGAAGCACCTATGGCTCAGTCTAAGGCTGAGGCAGCCAACAATGATATTGCTCACCTGAGAGATGAGTTAGAAAGTTCTCGTCGCCGCGAGAGGGATTCGGTCGCGACTGAGGCTCGTCGCGCTTATAGGAGAGGGAAGAGGGAAATGGGCGAAGTCATGAGGACTCGTCGTGAAAAGTTCTCATATTAACTCGAGGAACTTACGAAGGGTTACAAGGACTTCAGACACTATCGCGAACGTCGCGGTGCTGTTGACAGTCTATACCTCACGCAGGCTCCTGGTTATTCGTGCGGGGCCGAATATGCGAGGCAGACCGGGCATATGAACGAGAGGATATATACTTTGCGATTCCTCAGACCGAAGAGAGGATTTGGGAACAATGGGATCTGATTCCTGTTTCTCTCGACACAGTGGATGCTGAGGTGGGGAATGCCGATGAGACAGGCGAGGTAAATCAGCCGACGGTTCCTCTGGATGTTTCGTTCTTGATAAGTAATCGCGAGGTTGCGACTGATTCGGGAATGCTATCTTCTATATTATTGCACATTTCTGTCTTGTTTGTTTGTCGGCCTAATGTGGCCATATGTAGCGGGACTGGCCGAGTTTGGCCTTGAATCCATGTATTTTACTAACTTTTATTCGAACAGTGCTTGTTTATGACGAATGGGTGTTTTTAGATATTTGGGATTTGTTTAGTGTAGAAAGAAAACTCGAGTTGTCATCTAGACTTCCTCCCTTTTTTTGTGGATCGCCCTGTTCGTTGTTCGTGCGAGATGTTCAAGGAGTTTTCAAAGTTTCGGGAATGTTTAGATACGGACGAAGAGACATGATTTTGGGATCTCTTATCTTTTTCATATCACGTCTTGAGACGTTAGAGACCAGTGTGTTGGGTTTAGGGCAAGACCTAGGTTTACTTTCGGTTTAAGGCTTTGCGATGACTAATCAGATTTCGTTTTGCCTGCTTCAATTTTAACCTGACTAAGTTCCGATTTAAAGTCCATGATAGGTTCTCGGCTTATATGACTTGTCTGGTCGGAGTCGAGCATCTCTTCAGGGACAATTTTTAAGTCTCCCGAAAGTGCTGACCAAAATTTCGGATTTCTTTTATAGCGCGATGTTTATCCTAGTCAGATGTGAGAGGATCTGTCCTTAGGACGGACCTGGGTGTGTTTGTTTAAGACGGCTAGGGTGCTCGGCGGGGCCAATTGCTGAGTGTTTTGTAATTGCGAATGGATTGGGGGTGTATTCTCGAAAATTAAGACGACGTCTCGCCTATTTTTTTGAAAACTCACTTTTCGTAAGTAACGTTTTGAGCGTATGGAACCCGGATCTCGTGCTTTGATCAGGAATCGATGATTCAACCAAGATAGGATGGTGTAGAGTTGATCCGTTTTGAGGTAGAATGATTTTTTGCGAGTTTCCTTTTCTGGGATGGCGTGATAATCGTTTTACTCGTGTAAGGATTTCGACATAGTGTTTCTTTGCGGGATGATAGACAATTTACAAATTTATAAAGAAGTATTTATTTTCGAGAAATTTTTGAAAATCCCGGGTACAATTAAAAAAAAATTATTTCTGAGTGTGGGAATATACGAGTGTTCGTATATTTACCCACTCCCCCCCTTTTTAGAGAGGGGGATAGATGAACTCGTCTTTTGACGAGCTGCCTACTTACCTCTTTAGAGGATCAAGCCATCTCGTAGTTATGTTTGTTTGGGCAACTCTGTTTACTCGGCTGTTGTGTTTATGTCGACTTCGCCAGTTGCTGAGTCGACGTCTTCTTTTGGACTTGTCTTCTTTGATAGGATTGGTGTGTCGGGCATTGGAACTGGTTATTCGCTGGCCATTGCTAGAATCAACGGTTCAGGTTCGTCCTTGCTCGAAGTACTTTTGGCTGATGCCTGGGCTATCCTCGGACGCTTGGAATTTGTCATTGCGGCGTTCTTGATTTGTCTTAGCTTGTGTTCGGCTAGGAAGCAGCGTCTTGACTACTTCTAGCAGCCCCAAATTACGGCAATCCCGTTGTGAGTTGAGAACTTAATGCCTAAGTGGTAAATTGATGGGACTGCCTTCATGGCGTTTAGCCAAGGTGTGCCCATGATGACGTTTTAGATGGCCGGGTGGTCGACGACCGTGAAATCGACGATCTTGGTGACTTCTTTTGCTGCCACGGGTAATTTGATAGATCCGAGGGTCATTGATGTTGCCAGAGAAACTGGTTAGCGGCTTAGGTGATGGTACAACTTCGCCTAACTCGATGTTCATCCGTTTAAGAGTGTCACGAAAGATGACCTTGATTGTGCTTCCGGTGTCTATGAGAACCCTGGCGAACTCAAGATCTCTTATCACGAGAACAATTACGAGTGGGTTGCAGTGTGGCTGATCGATTCCTCTGGCTTCTTCTTCGTCGAAAGTGAATACTTCTTTCAGAGTGTCCTTGATCTTGAGCCAGATTGTCGAATTTGCGCTTGTCTCGGCTTTGCGCTGATAAGCTTTGATGGCCGAGACGCTGTCGCTGCAGAATGTGATCCGCCGATGATCATGTTTACCCTGCAACGGTTGCTGTCGTTGCCCTTATCATCCTGCCTTCATCCGTGCTTTTCTCCCGATTTGTTCCCTTGGGAAGGTTTCTCCGTTTGAGGAGTTCTGTCGTTTTTCGGGGGGTGATCTGAGTCGCGGATGAGATCCTTCACGCTGGAGACTCTTGAGAGTTCTCCGGAGAGCAGTTTTGCGGCCAATCTTGCGCCGAGAACTTTGCAGTTAATGGTCGAGTGTCCGCGCGTTTGGTGAAAATCGGAGAAGGTGTTTTTGTCGTAACTTGGATTTCGGATCCACGTATTACCCGCCGTCCGACCTTGCTCCGATCCGGAGTTAACAGCGTAGCTATGCGCTCCCTTTGTTTCTTCACCTCCGTGTTGGGCGTTTCTGTCGTTGCGAGGGTTTTTCTTTTTTAATTTCTGATCCGACCCCGGATCGTTTGACGCATTCTTTGTTGGCTTCCATTTTTGGGAAAAGACCCTCGTCTCTTCTTTGATGATAATGTAATGTGTACCTTTGTGAAGCGCGTCTTGGATCGCACGGCTTTTACAAAGTTATCCACTTTCTGAACTTCGACTTGAACCATAGCGTTTTTCGAAGTGCGTCTATCGCGACTTTGTCGCTTATCCCGCTGACCCTAGCCATGACGGTTTTGAACCATTTTTTGAAGTCGCAGAGAGTTTCGTCCTCTCCCTAGGACAAGCTCCAAAGGTCCACGTCGGAGGTTTCTCGATCTATGAACATTGAGTATTGTTTGAGGAATTCTGAGGCGAGCTGGCAGAAGCTTCCAATGGAGTTTTGCCTGAGGCGAGAGAACCATTCGGGCGCTGCTCCGCAGAGGTTCTCTACGAAGAGGTGGCACTCGCCACCGTCTCTCTCGTTTTCTCTGAATCTGGCTCTAGAAATCGCGACCTGAAAAGCCTGTAGGTGTGCCTTAGGATCAGTAGTTCCGTCGTATGACATCACTTTGACCTTCCCAGGATCTGAAACCCTAGTTTCGGAGTAGTAAATGGTGTTTTACGAGGATTGGGGACTTCACCGCCCTGACTTCGGCCACCATTTTCGTGAGATCATCGCGGAGATCGTGGATTTCAGAACTCTTGCTATCAGATTTCTGACTTTCTCGACGTTTGCTGCGAGTGCTCCGAGTTTTCTCCTTGGCCAGATCTTCATCTTCTTCTTCTTCTTCTTCTTCTTCATTCACAGGGTTTTCAAACTGGGATTCGTCTCAAGCTGCTCGACTTCTTGTGCGGCGCGAATATATGTCTGCGTCTTCGTCCGTAGGTTCAGACTGACTGCAAGATTCCACGTCGACACGTTCGACTTCTTCTCCTTCTTTATCTTCCTCGATAGGAGGAAGGTCTCCCGGGTTTTTCCGTGTAGGCGCGGGGGTTACTTCGTCAGGGTTTTGGCCAGACGGTTTGCTTTGCACGTTATCGGACCGGTCCAAAGGCATTGCGAAGTCGAGTCCTCTTCCGCGGATTTGGGTTGTTCGCTGCGGAAAGATGGCCCTGTTCCTTGCTGTGAGGGTTTCAACCTGTTTAGCGAGAGAATTCATGACCTTACCCTGTTCTTCCGACTTCTTCTCAAAAGTCGCGAACATCTTCTTCACCTCCTTGAAGGTTGCGGTGTTTGCGTCGGCGTTGACTGCAGTGACGTTCGTCGCTAGAGTGTTTTCAATGTTCTCGTCGACAACATTATCGTCACGAGGCTGTTGGTTGTTGAGATCTGACATGTTTCGATTGAGCGTTGATGGTTGAGAGTTAGATTGATCTGTCCCCCCTCCCCCACTCCTTCTTGCGCCAAACTGTGGGAACCGAAATTCACACTGTCAATTTCCATAGAATTAGGAATGCAGGGTAAACCCTAGTTTCCTAGAGGTCCCGGATATCTGTTAAACTACACGCCAATCAATCAGAATACGAAGTAAATATTGGAAACAAAGTAAGAATCAAAAAAAAGAGCAAATAGATGTCTTATTCCGAATTTGCGTATGGGCGTTTACAACATGATAGGATCCTAGGCTATGAGAGCTGTCGGCGAGATCCCTAGTTCTAATAACCTAAGACTGCAATACCCTAGGTGATTCGCAGCTCGAATAACAAAAACGGAAAGTTGCCTAAATGCTCTAAGTGCTAAGCTATGTTTGCTCTGAGTAGAGATTTTCGTGTGTCCTCTTCATCATCACCCTTGAAGTCCTTATATACTCCTCTAGAGGCAGTTTACTCTTTCCCCTTAGGCCCTTGGTCGAATTTATCGCTTCGCGGAAATATTCCTTTTTCCTCGATCTTCATGATTATCTTCGGAAACTTAACATTTATCCTTCGACCTTGACATTTATCCCATCAAACTTAACATTTATCCTTTCCTACAAAATAAAAGAATAACCGTCACAAATTTTGGGCTTGATTTCAGAAAAAATCACGAGTGGGCCTTTAGCCGAGCTTTAGACCTCGTCGGGCCATTTTCTGACTTAGGCGTTTCTACGATTTTATCGAAATAACATTGCTAATACGACGTCGTCCGAGAGTTAGGATCTTTTGTATGGGACGTGTGACTCTAGGTGCTTAGTTAACCGTTATCGTCTCATACGATCGACTCGATCCTTTCTCGAGAAAACGAGTTCTTTCGGTAAAGTTCCAATGTCAATCCCGATCGAGACGGAACAAAGTAAGAATCAAAAGAGATAGTTTAACGAGGACAAGGTGAAACTGGATTATTTGATCCGACTTACCAAACGAGCGAGTCGGATTGCTCCTGCCATACGGGCGAGTTAGTCGTGTCGTGCCTACCAACTCGCCCGTGCGGCGATTTGGTCTTGTCTAACTTGCTGTACGGGCGAGTTGGTCGTGTCATGCAATCCAACTCACTCGTATTGCTAGTTGGACAGTCCAACTCGCCGTACGGGCGAGTTGGTTAGTCAGTTCCGTCTAAATCGCCCGTATGGCGAGTTGGTCGATCCCTGCTGATCAACTCGCCCGTATGGCGAGTTCGCCTTGTCCAACTCGCCATACGGGCGTGTTGGTCGCTCCATGTTGACCAACTCGCCTGTATGGCGAGTTCACCTTGTCCAACTCGCCATACGGGTGAGTTGGTCGATCCATGCTGACCAACTCGCCATACGGGCGAGTTGGTCGATCCATGTTCCTTTCTTTCAAGTATTGGCTCGGACACTTCCGTTAAGTCGATTTCGAGACTGTATTCGTATAGAAACACGATTTTTAGATGCTGATTTTGAGAATACCGTTTTTATCCCCAAGAAACGCATTCTTCCGGTAGGTTTCTGAAGTTGATTCCGTCGTAACCGATTTTGACCCCAACAATAAGTTTAGACGATGCCTCACAAGTGTTTCACTCAAGTATTTAGTTGCACTCAGTAGTTCTCTGTGTTCCAGAAGTTCAGTAACCAAACAAAATTAAGCCAGTATAGAATCAATTCCCCACCCCAAAAAAGAAGAAGAAGATAGAAAGATTGCAAGATTTTTGATTGCAAAGATCTTTACCAGCTGGATTTCTCTTTAGCCTTAGTCGGTTTTCTTCTCGACTTTCAATGGTTTTTCTTTTGATTTTTTGTTAATCTGGTTGGCCTCTTTGCAGAACAACAGATAGACAGACAAGAAGAAAAAGCAAACTGAAGATGAACAGGCAATGAAAAATAAGGTTCCCAGAAAGAAAGACAGAATATTTTGATTACAAACCCTACAATCAGCAGCCCTCAATCTGCTCTGTTACCACTTAATGAGTCCCTTAGAGGATTTTACCCCTTTAGAATGGTCTGAGGGTGATTGGTTTGTGCTTCCTTGTTGCTTTCTGGTCAATTTGTTGAGCCATTGATAGAATAGACTGATGAGAGATGAACTGATGGATTGAGATCGAGATGGAGGTGGTTCTTTAGTGTAGGATCGATGGAGAGATCAAACACTTGTGTAGAAGTGCCAGAGATCGTGAATTTTACCTCCACAAACAATGATCAATTGCTAAAAGCCTTGCAGAGAATCAACTCCTATGCAAACAATGTTCAGAAACTGAACAAAGGATTCATAGGATCAAAGAGAAGTTTTTTATTGAAAAAGTGAATGAATAAACTGAAGCAGAACAATGATTTTATGTAGAAGAAGGAAGACAAAGAACTCTAAGGTTTCTGTGGAAAACGAGAAAGACTCTTGGGACTTCTAGGTAAGACCAGAGACTGAAAGATTGAAGAGTCTAGTTGAATCCTTGACTTGATTTTCGACTTGAGTTGGTTCTGGTTCAGAGTAAACCAGTCGCGCAATTGCATTCTTCAATCTTCTGGTTTGTGATCTTGTGAGTGAGCCTTTGACAAAAGAGAATGGAGATAGGTCTTTTTCTTCATTGGGTTGGACTGAATAAGATGTATCTGATCCATGAGTTTGGGCAGAAAGAGATGCATCTGATCCATCCAATATGTTGGGCCGAGTTTCTTTAACTCGAGCTTGGTCCATCATGTCTTGAGTGTTGCTCAGCTGATTCTGCTTATCTAGATCGTCTTCATTCTCACTCAGCTCCACTTGGTTCAGCTCATCTAGCTCCAAATCAGCTACTGGATCAGTCTTGGTTGCATCAGGGGTGTTGTGTGGAGGTGAAGTTCAGCTGGGTGGAATGCGAGGCGCTGTAGATCGTCAGATAAGTTTGTCACCTCTCGCACTGGAAGCTCTATCATCCGAGGTCCCTCGTCATCCACAAAGGATCAAAAGCGTCCCTCCTTCAGCCACTAGATCCTCGTCAGGTGACCCTCATCCATGAAGCGCAACCCTCTCTCCACCGAAGCTCCCTCGAAGCTAATGCCAAGAAAGCTGAAGATGGGTGTCAAGAGGCTCCCTATCGTCTCCCTCTTCGTGCCAGAACCCTTGAAGGGTTTGTCCTTCAGGGTCGCCAGGTGCTCAGCAAATATAGCCCCCAAGTTCACCTGCTTATCGCTCATAGGTGGAGGAAAGACTTCGTCGTCGAGCCCAACTAATTCCCTGACGGAATAGTATAGCAATGTGAGCTCCTGAACCCTAACCTTGTTGGGTTCCATCTTGCACAATAGGGTGTTGGCAAGGACCTTCAGGAAGTAGCGCAAAGTCTGGTGACAGACATCTGTCTGAGTGGCTGAGCCGGAGTCGAAGTGGCCTGTCCCGATGAGGCCCAAGAAGGGAGGTAGGCAAGGGAATGGAGCGTCTGAACAGGCGCTAGTACCAATTTCAAAGCCATAGATCTCGCAGAGCTGTGGGATGGGGATCCTGTACTGGATGCCTCTGATGAGAAAGGTCAGGGTGGCCTCATACGCCAACTTCACCCTGGGGCTCTTGTAGAGCACTTGAGCCGTGGATATGCATTGTCGGACCAGTTCGGGGTATAGAGGATATGGCTTAGTAGCTATGGTGCCCAATCTGATACGCCCTAGATAGGATCACTCGACCGGATTAGATTTGATATGAACTCACGAATGAGAACTAGATGGATTGAAGGTTCGCACGAAGGTTGCGGAAAGCCTCCGATATTCCCGACTTCAGTTGGTGCTTGATATGACTCACAAGTCCACCAAAAGAAGGATATCTAGTCATTGCTTGATATGACTCACAAGTCCAACGATTTTGAGGATTTGTTTAACTTGGATATGACTCACCAAGAAACAAAGAAAAGTTCTACAAAGAACAAAGAGTTTAACTCAAAACTAGATGACAATCGAATGGCTTATTGCTGAAGAAGGATTACGTATTTATAGTAACAAAGGCATATGAAAAGACTTAGAATTTTGTGGAAAAACACACCTCGAAAAAGCAACAAAGACTAAAAATGGTCAAATGACTCTTTGGTTCTTGTTCTGGTCGAAATGACCCTTTGTCTACCATCCAGGTTCATCGAACCTTGCTGTGATGATCGGGTCCTTCGGGTAAGGAGCAAGACACACCATGGGCTGTCTGTGTGGGTGATCGATGAACTTTAATGAACGGATGGCAACTTTAGTCGACCCAAATCTTTAGAGAGCTTAAGTATCCTTGTCTTAGAGAGATTAGAATCATCGATCATCATGAAATCATCAATCTGGTCGGAAAAGTCATGTTCATGACTATCGGGGCATGCTGTACGCACCAAATGGGCCAGAATGAAGTGTTGTGTCCTAAGTCAGGTTCCACTCGTTGATCTTGAGTTTTGGTTAGACTGTTGGTCTTAGATTGTCGAATGGGTCGGGAAAGAATGGCTGAAGGTTGATCAATTCGGTCCTTAGGTTGTGGTTCCAGCCTTACGTCATTTCCGGATGTACGCGGGTCGATTCTGTACACGGCTTGGTCAGTGTACACGGTCAGTGTACACGGCTGGGGGAACCTCAGTTGAGGTAATCTGACCATCCTGATCTGCATCCAGTGCTGGTTCCATGTACTGAGGCGCATCATTCCCTCCCTCTTCAAAAGGATTTGTCCACAAATCTGGATCATCTGCACAAAAAGGAGATAAATCAGAAACATTAAAACTTGAAGAGATGTCATACTTACCTTGCAAGTCCAGCTGATAGGCATTGTCATGGATATTCTTAAGGATCTGAAAAGGACCATCGACCCTAGGCAGTAGTTTTGACTTCCTTTCTTCCGGAAAACGTTCCTTCCTTAGATGAACCCAAACAAGATCGCCTTCTTAAAATACAACTTTCTTTTTCTTCTTCTTTGCTTTTCTTGTATAGACTTCGGTCTTGGCTCTGATGTTTTCACGAACTCTCTCGTGTAACTTCTAAATCGTGTCCGCCTTCCTTTTGCCATATGTACTAACTCTTTCAATCAAAGACAAAGGCAAAAGATCAAGTGGAGATAAGGGATTGAAACCGTACACAAACTCAAAAGGAGAAAAAATGTTAGAAGAATGCATGGAATGATTATAATAAAATTCAACATGAGGCAAACATTCTTTCCAAAGTCTAAGATTCTTTTTCACCAATGACGTAAGCAATGCTGACAATGTCCGGTTCACAACCTCAGTTTGACCATCGGTTTGAGTTTGACAAGTGGTGGAAAACATTAATCTAGTACCTTACTTATATCACAAAGTTTTCCAGAAATAACTATGGAACTTAGCATCTCGATCAGAAACAATGGTCCTAGGCATTTCGTGCAACCTAACAATGTCTTTAAAAAACAAATCAGCAATGTGCACAACATCATCAGTTTTATGAAATAGTATAAAATGAGCCATCTTAGAAAATCTATCAACCACCACAAAGATAGAGTCTCTACCTGATTTTGATTTAGGCAAACCAAGCACAAAGTCCATAGATATGTCTACCCAAGAATGAGAAGGGATGGGAAGAGCAGAATACAAACCTTGGTTTTTGGCTTTAGACTTGGCTTTCTTGCAAACCACACATCGACCACAGATCTGTTCCACATCCTTCATCAAGCTTGGCCAAAAGAAATGTTCATACACATCCTTGTGTGTTTTCTTGACTCCAAGGTGTCCCATAAGGTCTCCTCCATGTGCTTCCCTAAGAAACAACTCTCTCAAAGAACATTGGGGCACACACAAGCGGTTATCAAAGAATAAAAATCCCGAAATTTGATAATACTTGCCATAAGCCGCTTTTGAACACTTTCTGAAAATCTCTTTGAAATCTGAATCAGTTGCATATAAATCCTTGATAAATTCAAAACCAAGCAACTTTGTTTCAAGATCTGAAAGGAGTACATACCTTCTATACAAGGCATCAGCCACCACAGTGTCTGATGCAATCCAGGATGAGCTAATCTTAGATGAACTTAATGATGAAGCTGAATGGATGCAAGAACCAAGTTACTATGAAGAAGATGATATGGACCAGACCCAAAATGAAGATGTTTCTCTCTCAGCCCAAAAGAAGTCCAATGACCAGAAAGAAGATCCATTTGTCATATCTGTTGGGACCATCACGAGATCCAGGTCCAAGAAGCTTATTGAGAAGATTGCTTGCATTGTTCTGAACCAAGAAAGTGAGGAAGAATTACTTGGCCAAACCACCATCACCCCAACCACCTTCATTTACTCAGCTGTCTTCTACAACAACTAATTTACTTATGTTTTTGTCTTATTTCTTTTCCCTAAGTGCTCATGCACAAAACTACAAGTCCCAAGGCTGCCATGCACGAAATTGTTGTTATTTTCCTTTAAAACTCTGTTTTGTTTCATTTGGAAGACAATCATCATTTTTATCAAAAACTCATTTCTCTTTGGTGATTCATTTGTTCTTAGAACAACTTGATTGTGGAGGCGTGTGAACCCAAAACAATCAACAAGCTCTCAATCTGACTGGTGTGTCAAATCCAGAGTGAGAGAGTGAAGAATCTGAGGTCTTTTCCGCAACCCTCAGTGTTTCAATCGATCAAATCCTTTCAACCCATCTATCCATAAACCCTAATTCGTCCATCAAGCCAATATCCATCAAAAACCATCTTTCAATCTATTACAGAGTAGATCCAACCAAAATCAGAGTGGAAATCCTTGGGAAAAAGCCATTAGTGTCCTTACCTTGTTTGTACTTAATGACATAAGGAAATGTCTCAATGAACTCAACCCAACGTGCATGCCTTTTGTTCAGGTTTTGCTGTCCCTTAAGATGTTTTAAAGACTGATGATCCGTTTGGACTCCTTAGGCCAAAGGTAGTGTTGCCACGTTCGTAGAGCTCTCACCAAACATACAACTCTTGATCGTAAGTGGGATAGTTGAGTGTGGCACCTCCAAGCTTGTCACTGAAGTAAGCAATTGGTTTCTTATCCTTCATCAAGACAGCACCAATACCAACTCCGGAAGCATCACATTCAATCTCAAAATTCTTAGAAAAATTAGGAAGTACAAGTAAAGTAGCTTGAGAACTTCCCTTTTAGAATCTGAAATGCCTCTTCTGGAGCTTGTTCCCACTTGAATCCGACATTCTTCTTGATTACTTCAGTCAATGGGGCTGCGATGGTACTGAAGTTCGGAACTAATCGCCTATAGAAGCCAGCAAGGCCATGGAAGCTTCTTACTTCATTTGGGCTAGGCCAGTCCCGGATAGCTTTGATCTTTTCCTCATCCACTCTAAGTCCATCCGCACCTACAAAAAAGCCTAAGAACACCACGTTATCTGTTCCAAAAGAGCATTTACCAAAATTTGCAAAAATCCTCTCTTTCCTAAGAACTTCTAGAACAGATTTCAAGTGCCTCCTATGATCATCAAGATTCTTGCAGTAAATAATAACTAAAATTTGACCCGCGCCCCCGCGCGGGTGTTTGATTTAACTGATGTTGAGCATAAATTTATAAATATCTAATTTTATAAAAAAATCTCATGTATATATATATATATTTTTTTGTAATTTACATAGAGTACAATATATTATTTTATAATATAGATTTTTGATAATTTTTTTTCTTTATATATTATATTATATTATATTAAAAATTTATAACTTGATGCAGTTTGATGTAATTGTACTATTCATATATTAACATGTTATTTTTTATTAATTTATTATAAAATGAAACAGCATACTAAAATTTTTAATGGTCAGTATATGAATATCAATTTGGTTAAATAATTTTTGGAATTATAATTATTTAATTTAAATTTATTTTAAATGCAGTGGTAGAATCTGTAAATAAAAAATACAAAATGAAATACTTAATTTATTGAAAATCCAAATGCTAAATTTGTCAATAAAAAGAAATATTTTTATACTACTATCTATATTTCCAAACAATAAAAGGAAATATTTTTTATACTACTATCTATATTTCCAAACAACTCTTATTTATAGTCTTATCCATGTTTCCAAACAGTACCAAAAGGTACTTCAGTTTTAATAATATAGATGTCATCAAAGTAAACTACAACAAAATGACCAATGAAGGAACTCAAGATGCGATTCATCAAACGCATGATAGTACTAGGTGCATTAGTAAGCCCAAATGGCATCACAAGCCATTCATACAATCCTAGTTTGGTCTTAAATGCAGTTTTTCATTTTTCATTCATCACATTCTTTCATCCTAATCTGATGATACCCACTTTTCAAATCGATCTTAGAGAAAAAAAAACATGAACCATGCAACTCATCAAGCATGTCACCGATCCTAGGAATGGGATGCCTATACTTTACCGTAATGTTGTTGATGGCACGACAGTCCACACACATGCGCCAAGAGCCATCCTTTTTGGGTACAAGGAGGACAGACACAACATAAGGACTGAGGCTTTCCCGGATGTATCCTTTCTTGAGAAGGTCACCAATCTGTTTCTGAATTTCCTTTGTCTCCACCGGATTGGTGCGATAAGCTGGTCGGTTTGGTAGAGATGCACCTGGAACAAAGTCTATTTGATGTTCAATGCCTCGAACTGGTGGTAATCCCTTGGGATTCTCATCTGTAAAATCATCAAAAAAATCTTGCAAGATATCTAGAAGCTCACTCGGAATCTCCGGTGCAAGGTCAGAAGAAGAAGAAACCATAAGAGGTTCTTTGTACACAAGTAAAAGAAATGGCTTCTGAGAGTAAAGATATTTCCTGACCTGACTTTCTTTAATAAAGAAGTTGGAGTTCCTTTGACAGGGTTCAGGTTTGTCTGGTTTGGGCTCTTTGTTACGGTTCCTCTTGAGTTGGATCTGGTCTTGATGAACCTCCAAAGGTGTCAAAGGTACCAGTGTGATCTTCTTTCCTTTATGATGAAAGGAGTGTCGGTTTGTGTAACCATCATGCACTGCTTTCTTATCAAACTGCCATGGTCGGCCCAAGAGAATGTGACAAGCGTCCATAGGGAGAACGTTGCAAACAACTTCATCCTCATATCGTCCAGTGGTAAGGGGGACTGTGACGTGTTCCTTCACGTACTGCTCTCCAGCCTCATTAAGCCATTCCAACCTAAAAGAACGAGATAGAGGCCGAGTAACAAGCCCAAGTTTTCTTACAAGGGTGTCACTAGCCACATTAGTGCAACTACCTCCATCAATTATCAAGGAACACACCTTTTCAGAAATAAGACAACGAGAATGAAAGAGATTCTCCCTTTGTTATGTGTCGTTGGTTTTGGGTTGCACACTCAAAGATCTTCTATGACAAGGAGTGGACCGAAATATGGGTAATTAAGATTATCCTCATTGTCGTATATAGGACCAGAGTCAGCATCAAAGGTTGGTCCAGAGCAATCGACCAAGTGGTCGTCCTTCTCATTGAAAATGGGATTATCCAAGGTCTTCCTTGCAACAAGTAGGGGTCCATGATGTGGGTAATCAAAAGCTTCCTCTTCCTCATCAAAGATAGGACCCAAATCCTCCTTGTCCTCCTTTTCATCCTCGGACTCAATCTCACCATTCTCCATGAGAATCATCACTCGTTGGTTTGGACAGTTTTTGGCATAATGTCCTAGACCTTAACTTGAAGCACCTAATGTCTCTTGCTCGGCCAGAAGTCTCAACTGCCTTTCCTTTGTCCACACGAGCAGGAAAATCAGTTTTAAAAGCATTATGCGTTGTTGAAGGAAACTTACCTTTGTCTTGATAGCTTGGTTTAGGAGCAAGGGCCGGCTTTGAGTAGCTTTTTCTTTTGACTTTCTGTTCAATCAAGATGGCCTTGTGTAACATCTTCTCCACACTACCATACTCTTGAAGCTCCATACGATCTTGGATGTCACGGTTAAGACCTGAAAGAAATCGTGCCATAGTGGCATCCATAGGCTCATCTATGTCAGCCTTGATCATCAATATCTCCATCTCTTGGTAGTAGTCTTCCACGGACTTGGTGCCTTGAAGTAGACGTCTCAGACTCTGGTGGAGGTCACGGTGATAGTGAGTAGGCACAAACCGTCTCCTCATCATCATGGTAAGCTCATCCCATGTTTCGATGGGCCTTTCACTTGTTCTCCTCCTGTGAGTCACAACTTGATCATACCAATTAATAGCATAGCCAGAGAATTCAGTAGCAGCCAATCTAACTTTCTTAAGATCAGAAATTTTTTGACAATCAAAGACAAGCTCAATCTTTCTTTCCCATTCAAGGAAAGCATCAGGGTCGTTTATACCATCAAAAGTGGGAATTTTCAATTTCAATCCTCCTAAACTATCATCAATACGATCAGTTCTAGCAAATGGATTGATATCACCTTGATATCGGTTTCTAGGAACTCTCCTAAGGCGGTTGATGGATCAGCCATCGCCCTCTTGGGAATACTCCTCTTGGATCCCTTCATCGGACCGGTTGGGCCTTCTTGGACGATCTCTCCTTATTCCAGTTCTGGAACGAGTCTATTGGCTGGCTTGAAGCTCATCAAGCCTTTAATGGATTGATCTAAACATGCATTCATCAAGTTAGTCATAGAATCATTCAAAGCACGCATTTGTAGGTTAGATAACCCAGCAAATGAGTTTCCGGGTCAGCTTCTTTCTTCTTCACTACTCAGGGTTCCTGATATTTCTTAAACACAAAACGTTAGATAAATAACCTCACACTCTCAAGTGTTGATCCTCACCCACTCACATGTTTCTCTAAGATTTTTGGTGAACACACACAAAAGTGTCCACTCAAGATTCTAAGAAAACTGATCAAAGAATCCCAATGGACAATTCCAAGCAAACAAAGGGAATTTTCTCAAGATAGAAAGATAAGAGATTTTGGTTTTGAAATCCGTTTTAACCACCTCAAAGGCTGGATTTCTCCTCAGCCAGCAGGTTTTCTCTTCCACCACCAATCCACAAATCAAACTCTTGAATCTCTTTTTTTTTAAATCGTAGATCTTTCTTTTCTTTCTCTTTTTTAAGTAGTTGATGGTAATGAGGGGCCCGGATTTAAGATAGATAGAAGAAAAAGTGTTTGAAGAAAATGGAAGATGAGAAGATGAAAAGATAGTACCGGTTGAGTGGCTCTGATACCACTTGATACGCCCTAGATAGGATCACTCGACCGGATTGGATTTGATATGAACTCACGAATGAGAACTGGATGGATTGAAGGGTCGCACGAAGGTTGCGGAAAGCCTTCGATATTCCCGACTTCAGTTGGTGCTTGATATGACTCACAATCTGGTCGGAAAATTCATGTTCATGACTATCAAGGCATGTTGTATGCACAAAACGGGCCAGAAATGAAGTGTTGTGTCCTAAGTCAGGTTCCTCTTGTTGATCTTAAGTCCTGGTTCGACTGTTTGTCTTAGATTGTCGAATGGGTCGGGAAACAATGGCTGCAGGTTGAACAATTTGATCCTTAGGTCGTGGTTCCAGCCTTAGGTAATTTCCGGATGCACGCGAGTCGATTTTGTACACGGCTCGGTTAGTGTACACAACTTGGTCAGTGTACACGGCTTGGTCAGTGTACACATCTTGGTCAGTGTACACGTCTTTGTCAGTGTACACGGCTGGGTGAACCTCAGTTGAGGTAATCTGAGCATCCTGATCCGCATCCAGTGCTGGTTCCATGTACTGAGGCACATCACAATCCAAGCTCCTGCACCATCTGTCAAAATCAGTGTAGATCCCCAACTTCTTCAGAGTTCGCTTATCGGTGAACTTGGTGGGCTCAATAGTAAGGCTCTCCCAAGCGTTGTAATATAGGCTGTCGAAGTCATTGATATAACCTAATTATTACCAGTTTTAGACCATGTTATAGACTCTTTTTAGGGTCTTTTATGTGTATCTAGGCTATGTTTTGAAGTCTTTACACGTCCAGGTACGTTTTGGAGATATAAGGAGATACTTTGAGCTTTTGGAGCATTTGGAGAGGAATAATCCGTAGCTGATCATTGAAGAAAGTCGAAGTACGAGATTACCATCGATCGACCATACAACGTAGGCGTCAACCGATGTCACATGACCAAGATCAATCGATGTTGCACATCTGCCATTGATCGATGTCCAGTTCGCAGACAACCGACTTTCAAGCCCAAGTTAGAGACATGACACAAGAGTACAAGATTACCCTTCGACGAGTTTTGACCTAGACTTTAGGGTTTTATATTTATACTTTATGTATTGCACCATGCTAAGTGTGCTAGTTTTATGTGAGTTCTTGTGTGTTGTTTTATACTAGTACTAGGGGTACTAAGTGTTCTAAGTGTGCTTTGAAACCCCATTATTTTATTTGTGCATTTTATTAAGATTATTATTCTTACTTTAATTATGTCTGAGTAATTGTCAACAAGGTTTAGGGTTTATCAATTGTACTGGTGGATTAGCCAACAATAGAATTGTAAAGGTCATTATTAGATCTATTAATAGAATTGTGTTTATTGCTTGTGTTATAGAGTAGCTAAGTAGAACCCTGATAATAGGATAGTTAGGCTCAAGCGAGAGCATTGTCTACTACCGGAATCTATTTTGTTGAGCTAGGTTGCTAGAAACAAACGAGAGTTGATTTAGTCAATCTAGTGAACTTATTGAATTAGGTCATGACGCTTGATTTAAGAAACCATCGATCAACGCAGGATCATTGCCATCGACCGACGGTCATTTCGTGTCAACAAGCGAGAGCTGAGACATTGGACTTGGTCAATAGATTAGGCGCGCATGCGAGAGCTGGTGTCTTTTACATTAGATTTCGAGTTCCATGATTAAATACCTTTAACTTCTATCTACTATAATCCACTTGCCTGAAACCCTATATCTAGCATATTTCCATATTTACATCACTAGCATATTTCCATATTTACATTATTAGCATATTTCCATATTTACATTATTTGCATATTTCCATAATTTCTTTATTAGCATATTTCCATATTATATCTATACCTTCTAATAAGGAATATTTCCTTGACCTGATTACTTGCTACCAATATATATATAGTTACCTTGCTTAGCTTTTAGAAATAAGAAATCTATTGTGTGCATTTTTTCTCTGTTGATTCGATCCCTAAGTACTACACCTGATCTCTCTTGACAAGAGTATTATTGTATTGTGTGTTAGGATTAAGGGTTAATTTGACATTTGTTTGTTTAAGATATTATTAACCTTTTAAAACATAAAAACACACGCACGTCACATATCCTTCAATGCGTTTAAAAATTTCTCACATTCTTCCGACCATGTGACTTTGGCGCCGTTGCCGGGGAACATGGATCGCCATTAGATTTATTTTCTAGGATTTAGTCTAGGTTTGTTACCTTCAAGGTTACTGATTTTTCTTTTTCTTTGTTTTTCATGTGCATGCAAAAGAGTACCAGGAGCAACAAAGGACAACACTTAGTGTTCTCTGACCCAGAGCAACTCGAACGCATGATCCGCAAAGAGAGACGACACGCATCGATCGACGGCATACCTTTGGCATCGACCAATACATCTTTACGGACAGCATCAACTAACATCAGAACTCAACCATCAACCGATACCAGATCTCTTGCATCGACCGATATAGATCATATAGCATCGATCGACAGCACCACATCCGCATCGATCGACGACAGTAGACGAGTTCATATGGTTGAGCCTATTATTGTGGTTTAGAATGAGAATGGAGACTTGCATGACCTCAACGGTCATCTGCGTAATGCAACAAGTAAAAGGATAGACAATCAGGGGGCTATAATCCCTGAAGCAGAAGAAGACGCTGCAATAGCTCAACCTGAAGCTAACGGCTAAGCTGCTCAAAGAATGCTGGATGACTACAACCTTCCAAACCAGTACTACGCCAACAGGTCCTCCATCTTTTCAGAGGAACGATTTTGAGATCAAACCCGCTTACTTCGGACTTGTAAAGCAGACGCCTTACCATGGGTTGCGACACGAGCACCTTATGGATCATTTGGAGCGATTTGAGGATCTAGTGATTGCTATTAAAGTCAATGGAGTCCCTGAGGACTATCTTTTCTGTAAGCTCTTCAAGTACTCACTTGATGGAGAAGCTTCATATTGGCTTAAGAAGCTACCACAATGATCTCTGACATCCTGGATTGACATTAAGAACACTTTCTTGCGTAACTTTTCTGATGACGCAAGAGCAAAAGATCTAAGGAGCAAGATTGCTACTTTTTCACAAGAACCTTCAGAGTCTTTCAGAAACTCATGGATCAGATTCAAGTCATACTAGAGAGACTGTCCACATCATGGGTTCAACGAAGTGAAGCTTCTTAGCACTTTCTTCAAAGGTATTGGACTGCAGTATCAGATGGCTTTGGACACAGCTAGTGAAGGAAATTTCAGCACTTGGAGCCCTGAAGAAGCTACAAGATTGATTGAGAATCTGGCATCTAGCAGCAGTACCAAGAACAAAGATTTTGAGAGGAAGAAATCAACTCCGACAAAAAGAAAGGAGCAGATTGAAGAGGTAAAAGCAAAGCTGGATAGTGTCCAGAAATTTTTCAGAAAACATGTTACTTTTGCAGAAGTAGAAGCGATAAAATCTGGAGACGATGAGAATGAAGAAGAGGATGTGAATTACATTGATGGGAATGGTTTCCAGAGACAACGGAATCCAGGTTTCAGCAGGAATTCCTATGGCACTGGTCAAAGGAGTAACTTTAATCAGAATTCACAGCGAAGACCCTCCAACAACGACAGGACATATGGATCTTCCTACTACCAAAATCCTCCTCCAGAAACTCAGGGATGCAAGATTGAAGAAATGGTTGATAGAGTCTTAGAGGGACATCAGAAGATGACTGTGGATTTCAACGGGAAGATAGATGATATGTACCTCAACCTTAACACCAAGTTCGAAAACCTCAGCACCCATGTGAAGAAGTTAGAGAATCGAGCGATGCAAAAAAGTGAGACCATTAGGAGACATGAGAGCCTGATTAAGGAGAAGATGGAGACTGGGCAAAGGCACCACGTCAGTGCATTGATTGATGAGGATTTCTAGCAGGAAGTGAAACCCAAAGACAGCAACTTGCGTGTGGAAAACCCTATATCACAAGGCAAGAAAACGAGCATCGACCGACGGCAAAACCTACAGAATCGATAGCCTCATTCGAATCAACTAACATCGATCGACACCATGCTCACGATCTCGATCGACATAGAGACAAAGGAATCGATCGACACTCCATGCATGGCATCGTTCGACAGCATAGAAACCCTATCCAATTGCCCAACCTCAACCCAAGTCTGATTGTGCGTCCCACAACAACAATTTCAGAACAGAACACAGACACGTCTGAATCTACAGATCTTGATAGAGAAGGCGAGTGACACTCAAGGAGGAGGCAAAAGATCCCAAAACATCTACGCAAAGAAGCCAATGAAAAAGAGACAGATGGCTTTGCTAAAAGAGTTTTTTTAAAATTCCTTTAGATATATCTTTTGATGAAGCTTATTATACTCACAAATTGTGGATGTTTTTCAGGGAAACAAGGGAAACAGATGATGACATAGAAACCATGTTCAATCCCCTCAGAGAGAAGATGAAACAGAGAACCTGTTTGAAAAAGAAAAGTGATCCTGGGAAGTTTGTGATTTCATGCTTCATCAAAGGAAACAAATACCCTAACGCCCTCTGCGACACTGGATCTTCAGTGAGCATTATGCCAAAGTCTATGGCAGAGGAGCTGAACCTAAGAGTGGAACCCTCCAATGATTCGTTCACATTTGTAGACTGCTCAAGAGTGAACTCAGGAGGGATGGTAAAGGATGTTCCAGTGCAGATTAACAAAACCCTAGTCCCAGTAGACATTAATGTGATGGACATCATGATAGATTGAAACTCTTCGCTACTACTTAGGAGAGCATTCATGGCTACTGTGGGAGCCATATGCGACATGCAGTTAAACATGCTGTATCTATCTCTAATTGATAAAAATATCTTTTATGAACCTGTTAAAAATAAGAACAAGTCTACCATGATCGAATTGTGTAATGATGCAGAGTTTGTGGCCACATGTTTCTGCGATTACGAGTGTAATGAGGAATCGGTAGATGGAGCATCGATCGACACCCAACCCCTAGAATCGATCGACAGTCCTGCACATCAGCAGTCGATCGATACCCACCCTTCAACATCGAACGACACCCATACCCCAGAACCGATCCACATCCACCATGCTGATTACAATCACAACCTAGCCTACCTTGAATACGATGAAAACTACAGAGAAGAAGAGCTGATCGAGTACCGTAGGCTTACTATGGAAGAGGTTGGAGTTTTTCATGTTTCCCATGAACCGGGGAAATAGACATCGATCGACGGCTACCTTAGGTCATCGATCGATACTGAACACGAAGCAGAAACCGAACATGATTCAGCAGAAGAACACGAAAAAGAAGCTGTTTATCTACAACCAGATGAGTTTGGTATTATGAAAGATCTAGACGGTCACGCAAGAGCTATGGATGGCAGAATTCTAAACGTCACAAAGGAGGATGTAGAAGATATACTTCCAATGGCCAATGGAGCTGGAAACCTTTTTGGGCACCGGTCTGATCACCGAGCATCGATCGATAGTAACCATAGACCATCGATCGACACAAATTGGGCATACCAAAGATACGGTGAAGCCTACGAAGAGTATGACTCAGATTATGATGAGAATGAACTGGCTGGAAAATGGAGCGAGAGTAGGCAATCCAGCATCAACAATGGGCCTATCTTGGCCATCAAACGACATCAAACGTAAACCAGACCCTTCGCTTGGACCAGAAGAAAAAAAAGCTGGTTATCTCAGACTCAATGAGTTGAATTTTCAGAGATGTAGAAGGACGTGCACGAGGTCTTTATTGGAGAATTCTAACTCTACCGAAGAAAGATGTAGCAGACGCCCTTCTCATGGCTGGACGATCAGAAAATTTCTTTGGACAACCGCAACAGCCATCGATCGACTCACAGGTGCCAGCATCGATCGACAACACAGAGCAGAAGCAAGAGACATACAGCAGAGCAAAGATTGATGATATTGTGCATGGATCTAGCAAGCTCAGAAGATGTCAACGGATGAATTCTATATGAGGCTTGATGACGTTTACTATCCGATTGATAAATGCCTCACGAATTTGACTACACGCATGGATGAGATGAAGCAAGACACGGGTACTTTTCAGAGGCAGCATATGAGTAGACCCGATGGAGTGACATCGATCGGCGGCAACCCTACGCCGTTGATCGATATTGAGTTCGACAGACAGAAGTTCGCAGCAGAACGCTACGTAGAAGAGAGGTTCTCTGATATTGATTTTTCTCAGTGCCTGATGAAGGAAGATGTTTCTCAGCAACTAGAGGAAATGTCAGACACTACAGCTGTCAGACTTAGAATGCTCCAGCGCAGTATTGAAAATCTACAAAGAAGAATGGATTCACTGGAGGTTACTAAGGAGATCATAAAGAATGAGAAAATCAGAGGAGATGAGGTAATCAGAAACTTCATTGGTACATGGTTTCAGAAGAGCAACGAAGATGTAGCCACTTATTTTCCAAGTGTTAATCAACCTCCTTTCTAATCAGAGCATTCAGAATGTCGAGCTTACGACTCTAACCAAGCGTTGAGTGGGAGGCAACCCACTATTTAGTAAGTTTTAATTAGTTTTTATTCTTCATTTATTACTGGTTTTCGTATTTATTTATTTCAGATATTAAAAACAAAAAAAAACTAAGGAAGACAATCTGCATAGAGCATCGACCGACACTTGATCACTGCCGATGGACGGAGTAAGCAACGCATCGATCGATAGGCACTTACCTGTGTCGATCGACGGTCACCATCAGCGAGTAGGTGTATCAGTTTTTCCTTGTTAAAATTGGTCTTTATGATTTATTTCTTCCCTAATCTTAGACTATATAACACTGACAATAGTGTTGTTAAAGTATGGGGGAGGTATTACTGATATTTTTGTTCTATTTTAAGTTTTATAAGACATAGGAACTTTCTGGTTTAGCATCGATCGACACCCATATCCCACCATCGATCGACGCTCTCTTACAGAGAGATGTATCGAGTTCTATACTTAAGCTAATTACTTATGATTTAATTTTTTTCTAACCAATTCGGGGTGGATTACCCTAGGGACAGTGTAATTTAAGTCTGGGGGAGGTTCGCTAATGCTATTTGATTGTTTTTGAGTGTTATTTATATATATATATATATATATATAAGTTTTTTGAAAAAGTTTTATTGAGTCAAGAAGGACACTATGATCTAGATTTATTATTGACTATAAGCACCATTCTTAGAAGGTTATTTGCAGAGATTACTAGAGATACCAAAGTGGATAATCCTGCCACATATATCACACTTGCATAGAAAGTTTGGAGGAACCGAACCTGATTTCCAACATTATTTGCTTGCTTTGGGATTTGGTATACATTGGATCGGATTCCTTCTGCAAGTCTGGGAGGTAAAAGTCTGTGTACTTCTGGTTCCCCTCTCTCCCCCCCCCCCTCAGATTAAAAAAGGAATCGAACAGGATTTGGTGGCTACAACCATTAAAGCTTGATTCATATGATCCTAGAAAGAGATAAAAAGGTCAAAAAGAAATGAATAGGATCTTGTGGGAAAAACCATTAGGGCTTGATTCATGGAAGCCTATCCAAATATCTCAGTCAATTAAAATAATAAAATAATACCCTCAAAGGAAGGGAGACATTGACTGAGAAGAAGTGAGGAGAGAGAGAGGAATCAGAGAAGGCTGCATGTTTGTTCAGATACTTGCAGAGGTAAGAGTCCATGTGTCCCTTGATCCATACTCCCAAGGTAAAGCCTGCACTTTTATTTTATGCAAAGAAATGAAATCAGTAGAGGGGCGAGCCAGACTGGTATTTGCTAAGTTGTTGGTAGAATGGATTTGGTTGTTATACTAGGATAGGGTAGGGTATATAAAGTTTCTATGTGATTGACTTGATAGGATGTGGTTGCAATAAAGTAAGGTGACAGTTATACTTAGACAATATGTGAGTCTTCGCTTTTCAAAACATCTTTACAGCTTATTTGCTTGAGGACAAGCAAAAGGTTAAGTCTGGGGGAGTTGATATAGCCTATTTATTACCAGTTTTAGACCATGTTATAGACTCTTTTTAGGGTCTGTTATGTGTGTCTAGACTGTGTTTTGAGGTCTTTACAGATCCAGGTACGTTTTGAAAATATATGAAGATACTTGGAGCTGTTAGAGCATTTGGAGAGGAATAATCCGTAGCTGATCACTGAAGAAAGTCGAAGTGCAAGATTACCATCGATCGACGATACAACGTAGACGTTGACCGATGTTACATGACCAAGATCGATCGATGTTGCACATCTGTCATCGATCGATGTCCAGTTCGCAGACAGCCGACTTTCAAGCCCAAGTTAGAGACATGACAAAAGATTACAAGATTACCCTTGGACGAGTTTTGCCTAGACTTTAGGGTTTTATATTTATACTTTATGTATTGCACCATGCTAAGTGTGCTAGTTTTGTGTGAGTTCTTGTGTGTTGTTTTATACTAGTACTAGGGGTACTAAGTGTTCTAAGTGTGCTTTGAAACCCCATTATTTTATCTATGCATTTATTCAGATTATTATTCTTACTTTAATTATGTCTGAGTAATTGTCAACTAGGTTTAGGGTTTATCAATAGTATTGATGGGATTAGCCAAACAATAGAATTGTTAAGGTCATTATTAAATCTATAAATACAATTATGTTTATTGCTTGTGTTCTAGAGTATCTAACTAGAATCCTGGTAATAGGATAGTTAGGCGCAAGCGAGAGCATGGTCTACTACTGGAATCTATTCTGTTGAGCTATGTTGCTAGAAACAAACAAGAGTTTTTTTTTTGAAACAAACAAGAGTTGATTTAGTCAATCTAGAGACCTTATCGAATTAGGTCATAACGCTAGATTCAAGAAACCATCGATCTAGGCAGGATCATTGCCATCGATCGACGGTCATTCTGTGTCAACAAGCGAGAGCTGAGATATTGGACTTGGTCAATATATTACACGGCATGCGAGAGCTGGTGTCTTTTACATTAGATATCGAGTTCCATGATTAAATACATTTAACTTCTATCTACTATAATTCACTTGCATGAAACCCTAGATCTAGCATATTTCCATATTTACATCACTAACATATTTCCATATTTTCATTATTAGCATATTTCCATATTTACATTATTAGCATTTTTCCATAATTGCTTTATTAACATATTTCCATATTGCATCTATACCTTCTAATAAGGAATATTTCGTTGACCTGATTACTTGCTACCAATATATATAGTTACCTAGCTTATCCTTTGGAAATAAGAAATCTATTATGTGCCTTTGTTCTCTGTGGATTTGATCCCTAAGTACTACACCTGATCTCTCTTGACAAGAGTATTATTGTATTGAGTGTTAGGATTAATGGTTATTTTGACAGTTGTTTGTTTAGGATATTATTACCCTATTAAAACATAAAAAGACACTCACGTCAGTCATCCCACTCCTCGCTCAAGGAACGATGTTTGCAGTCCCTCGATGCCACCGCTTTTCGAGTGTTGGGATAGTCCTCGAATGTCACAAGTAGAGCCTCCTCTTCTTTGGGCCAAGGGTCTCGGCATGGAGGACCCCGTGGTGGAGCACTGGAGCTACCGACCTCGTATCGCACTTAAGTTCTCCTCCCGTCCATCTGCATTTAATCAAACAAAGCACAAATCAAAATCGATGTTGAGATTAAAAGAACAACTGTCGACCGATGGTACCGCAAATCGTGCAAATCATGTGTAAAGATGATAGATAATCCCTAATATAGTACTCCAGCACCCTAAATCATCCTACATTCCGAGTTAAGCCACAAAAGAATTGATTTTTCTTCAAACCCTAAAAGTTCCCTAAACTAAGAGATTTGGAGAGCATACCTTGATGATTGAGTGATTTCAAGAGCTAAGCAGGTATAAAGGGTAGAAATTGAGTGTTCTAGACTCAAAAACGAGCAAAAAAATCGGCCGAAATTTGGAAGAGAAATCGAGTGTGGAACTCGTGTGTGTTTTTGGCGGTTTTGGAGAAAGTGATTTATGAAATGGGGTCGTGTCGAGTTAACCTACTCGAGACACGACCGTCGATCGACGGTCCTATAGGGGCGTCGATCGATGGTCTGGTCGGTGATCACTTGTAATTGCATAAATAATAGATAATTATATATATATGTTAATAATTAATTAATTATTGCTATTATATATGTTATTCTTTTTGTTTTATATTTCCATTATTATTTGTATTAATATTTATATGTATATATATATTATTTTTTTATTAAATTAGTCAGTTACCTCCCACTCAGCGCTTGTTTAAAGTCGTTAGCTTGACGAAAAATGGGCTTATCATTCGGGGTGAGGCACCTCTAGACGTGTAGTCTGAGTATGCGGAATTTCAGCTCTAGACCAATAATGTTTCACTCACTGCCCATTCACCATGAAATATTCTCCTTTAGGATTAAGTAGGACAATCATCCCGTAAGGCGTAACTTCTTTGATGGTGAAGGGTCCGGACCAAAGAGAACGTAATTTTCTAGGAAATAGAGTTAACCGAGAGTTGTACAAGAGTACTTGATCGTTCGGTTCGAAATGTCATGAGATAATTTCCTTGTCGTGATAGGCTTTCGTTCTCTCCCTGTACAATTTTGAGTTATCGTAGGCGCGTTATCTGATTTTGTCAAGCTCATTTAGATGAATTAATCTCTTTTCTGTTGTGGATTTAGCATCAAAGTTTATCTTTTTTATGGCCCATTCGGCTTTATGCGCTAGTTCTACAGGGAGATGGCAGGATTTTCCATAGATTAAGTGGAATGGGGTAGCTCCTAATGGTGTTTTAAATTCTGTTCGGTATGCCCAAAGTGAATCATTTAAATTCAAAGACCAATCTTTACGGGTTGATCCTACCGTCTTTTCTAGGATTTCTTTGATCTGACGGTTGGATACTTTTACTTGTCCGCTGGTCTGAGGATGATAGGCCGTAGCTACTCGATGGTGAACTCCATGTTTCTTGAGCAGTTTTTCGAACACTTTGTTAATGAAGTGGGTGCCTCCATCGCATATTACGATCCGCGGAACTCCAAATCTGGGAAAAATAATTCTCTTGAAGAGTTTAACGACAAAGGCAGCATCATTTTTTGGAGTTGCTATTGCTTCCACCTATTTAGATATATAGTCTACAACGACCAGTATATATTTTTTTCGTGCGAAGAAGTAAAAGGGCCCATGAAATCGATGCCCCAACAATCAAACACTTCAAGTTCAAGTATGAAATTTTGTTTCATCTCGTTTCTCTTGCTGATTTTCATCTTCTTTGGTAGGGATCACATTTCGCTACATAGGCTTGAGCATCTCGAAACATAGTCAGCCACCAAAAGTTCGCTTGTAGGATTTTGACACTGTCTTAAAACTAGCGAAATATCTGGTGTAATCGGATCCGTGATAATGATATAAAATTTCTGGAGTTTCGCTTTCGGCAACACATTGTCTATATATGCCGTCAGAACTGTGTTTGTAAAGATAAGGTTCATCCTAGTGATATCTTCGGATTTCTCTCAAAATTTTCTTTTTATGGTATCCTTTGAAGAGTTCGGGTTCTACTTCGGCCGCAAGATAGTTTACTATATCTGCATACCAAGGTCTATCGGTGGTGTTTAGTGCACATACCCCCGACTCATACTTCTGCCTCTGGGAGAATCATCATTTGGGATCGAAGGATTACAACTGACGTTGATATTTATTGGGATGATTAATTCATCGTCCTTCACAAATGCATCGTCGATCGATGGGGTCTGTCCAAAATAGATCAATTCTTTATGGCTATAATCGTTCGATGGTATTAGTGTCTCGTCGATCGATTCTGCTTCATGTACCGAACTAACACTACCGACGAAAGTCGATTATGCTAAGTAGATATTTTATGTGGGTAAGAAATTATCTATAGGGATGTCTTCTTCTACTCTTATTCGTGATAAGTGATCTACGACACCATTTTCTACTCCCTTCTTATCTTTGACTTCTATGTCAAATTCTTGGAGAAGGAGAATCCACTGTAAAAGTCTCGGCTTAGCGTCCTTTTTGTTCATTAAGTATTTCAATGTTGTGTGGTCGGTGTGAACCACTACCTTTGAACCGACTAGATAGGATAGAAATTTCTTGAAGGAGAATACCACATCCAATAACTCTTTCTCTGTTCTCGCATAATTACATTGCGCATCGTCCAGAGTTCTGCTGGCGTAGTATATAGCGTGTAACTTTTGTCTTTCTTTTGTCTAAGAACCGCACCTACAGCGAAATCTCTGGCGTCGCACATAATTTCGAATGGTATATCAAAGTCTGGTGCTTGAACAATATGGGTGAATACGATCGCTGATTTGATTTTTTGAAAGGCGTCGAGACATTCGGGCGTAAAATCGAATTTCACCTCTTTGCACAGAAGTGCAGTAAAGGGTCTAGCAATTTTGCTAAAATCTTTTATGAATCGCCTATAGAATCCAACATGTCCTAAGAAGCTTCTAACGTCTTTGACATTAGTGGGTGGTGGCAGTTTTGTCATTACGTCAATCTTTGCCTTGTCCACCTCAATTCTTGCTGCTGAGACCTTGTGTCCCAAGACAATTCCGTTGTTAACCATGAAATGGCATTTTTCCTAGTTCAAAACCAGATTTTTCTTTTCGCATCTAGCCAATACCTTACGCAGGTTATCAAGGCATGCTTTGAAATTCGGACCATAAACTGAGAAGTCATTCATGAAAACCTCCATGAAAATTTCGATCGTATCAGTGAATATTGACATCATGCATCTTTGGAAAGTCGCAGGGGCGTTACAGAGTCCGAATGGCATCCTGCGATATGTGAATGTTCCATAGGGACAAGTAAAGGTGGTCTTTTCCTTTTCGTCCGGATGTATGGGGATCTGGAAGAATCCGGAATACCCATCGAGAAACAATAGTATTTGTGGCTTGCGAGCCTTTCAAACATCTGATCGATAAAGGGTAAAGGGAAATGATCCTTTAGTGTGGCAGCATTTAGTTTTCGGTAATCGATACACAGTCTATGTCCGGTGAGAGTTCTAGTAGGGATCAATTCATCTTTGTCATTATTTACCACGGTAATTCCTCCTTTCTTTTGGACAACATGAACCGCGCTGACCCAGTTGCTATCTGTGATCGGATAAATAACGCCTGCTTCTAGAAGTTTCATCATTTTCTTTTTAAGTACTTCCTTCATATTGGGGTTCAATCTCCTATGATGCTCGATGGAAGATTTTGATTCATCATCAAGGTGTATCCTATGCATGCATAAAGCGGGAGAAATTCCAGGGATGTCATCTAACGAATAACCGAGAGCCTTGCGGTGCTTACGAAGTTCATTCAGCAACAGTGCTTGTTCTCCGCTACTCAAGTTTGCATTTATGATGACATGATAGGAGTTTTCGTAAAAGAAAGCATATTTAAGACCAGATGGAAGTGGCTTGAGCTTGATTTTGGGTGCTTTTTCCTTGCTCCAGTCGTTTGTCACAGTACGCTGTTGATTGATGGTGATATTGGGGTGTCGATCGACGGGGGGTCGATAGATCGAGTTCGTCAAGATTGACATTAAAATTTCTTTTGTGGCGTCCATTAACCTTATATACTCTCCAATGCGATCTTCTAACACAGAGATGTCACTTTCAGAAGATGTGCTTGCTTTCTCTAGAGGTTCATTCGAGCACATGTCTGTGAATGATTTTTCTAGGTTAGAAAGGGAATCGATATGGTAGGTCTGACCGTCGATCAAAGGCTGTTTTATTATCTTTCCCATGTCAAAGACCATCGGTATCTTCCCTATGTTGAGGCATTTACGTCCTTCTCTGACATCAATGATTGCCCTGGCAGTGGCCATGAAAGGTCTTCCTAAGATAATCGGATTTCGAGGTTCTCGCTCGTATTTAAGCATTATGAAATCTGCAGGTATACCACAGTTATGAATACGTATGGGTACGTCCTCAAGTACACCTTCTGGAATTATAGTTGGTCTATCAGCTAAAACGAGTGTGACCCTGGTAGATTGAAATTGTGTTAGCCCGAAGGCGACTGCAACGGAATAAGGCATCATGTTGACACTAGAGCCTAAATCGCAGAGGGATCGTTGAAATCTCTCATCGCTAATAGTGCAGTCCAAAATGAAACTACTGGGATCAGGGAGTCTAATTGGAGTTTTTCCTTGAATAATTTTGCTCATTTCTTTAGACACCATCATCACGCAGTGTTTCGATTCATGGAATCCTCGTGATGCTGCATCTTTCACGTATTGCTTAATAGCAGGCGAGATGTGAATGGCATCGCTTAGCGGCATCTCAATGTTTACTTTGTCAAACGCTTTCTTGCATATTGATTTTTCAAGCTGCTTCTTCTTCTGCTTAGCGCTTTTCGAAGGAAAGGGGGCTTTCTCTTGGTAGATCCTTGTTTTAACTATTTTGGTTGATTCTGGATCAGAGCGTCGATCGATTCTTTCTTCAGGGTGTCGATCGATTTTCGGTAAAGGGTGTCGATCGATGTCTAGTATGGGGTGTCGATCGATGTCTCCCACGTCATTGTTATTTCCCTTAGGTCCGATAATTGATTCCTCAAGGTTGTCATTCTGACCTAATGCTTTAGTTTCAAGAAGGATTTCGGGATCTTTCTCATAAATTTTGAGTGGGATGGGATGCGATTTTTCCTTTTCATCCGCCGAGATTTTCTCGAATTCATCGATGGTGATGCTTTCTTTAACGCCAGGGGTGAGTTGTCAACCGCTTCGTAAAGCTACGACATTGCACCGGCTCCTGTGGTTAGCATCTGTTTTACAAGGTAAGAATCCATCATCTCTCCTAATGGACATAGCATTGCTCGCCACTTGGTTGTCGATTCTCTTAATGTGCTCGCTCAGAGTGTCAAATTTTGCTGTCATCTCTGAGTACATCAGGTCTAACTTTTCATTTAGGTCGGCAGCTATTCTACGGTTTCTAGTGAAGACCTGGCATCTTTGACTTTGAACTTATTTTGTATTTGTTCACAGTGGTGTCATAGTCGCTTTTGAAATTGCCAGCTTTTTCCCTAAATCGTTGATCGTTCAGGTTCATCACATCAGAGAACTCAACTCGTCTTTCGAAGTTGGAAGGGGCGGCATCATCCTTACCATAATGTTGAGATAAGTTATTTCCGTGCAAAAGGGATGTAACTGGTGCTAGAGTTTTTCTAACTCGGATCGAGTGTTTCTCCTCTGCGAACAATGGTGGTTCCTTCCTTTCGGTGTCTCTCTTTTCGAAATCTCTACCTAAAGCTATGTTTTCTATCAGTCTTTTAGCGCTTGCAGGGCTTCGGGTGCCGAATTTTTCCTCGCTAGTTGTATCAAGGATGGTTTGATAGTCTAGGTTTAGTCCTCTATAAAAAGTGTTGATGAGTTTGAGCTCTAAGAATCCATGGTGTGGGCACGAAAGTTGGTAGCTTTTGAACCTTGTCTAGGATTTTTTAAAAGATTTGCGGCTACCTTGAACGAAAGTGGATATCCCTTCTTGCTTCCTAGTATCTCTCCTCGTCAAAGAACTGGTTGATGAAGGCGCTTCTAATATCTGCCCAAAAATTCAGGGATCCTGGTGGTAGCTGGTTCAGCCACCTCCTGGCGTCAACTTCTTGGGAGAAAGGAAAAAGTTTGCAGCAATTGAAATCGTCGTTCACCATGTCTTCTAGCATATCGATGTGATCGTTCGGATGTTCAGTGAGAAAACCATTGAACTGGTTTTTGCGCGCCATAATTAGGAAGTCGATATCAAGCTCTGAGCTTCCAGCATGGTTATCAGATAATTGAATCGGAGACCTATTGGAATAGGTTCTTCTGGGGTTTAGGTATTCGAGCATTGGCAATTCATGCTTTACCTCATTCTTTGGAAATTTAGTGATTTGATTGGGGATTGCAGTTCCCGGATAATCAATTAGTTGGCTTGCTTCATTGCTTTTATTGTTCATTGGTTCTATCAGTACTAATTTCTTATTCTCAGAATCAGTAAAGGCGTACTTAACTGCTTCCGGCTGATCGATATCGATCGATGGAAATGGAAGGGTATCGCCCGACGGCAGTAGACTAACGTCGATCGACCCCAGATAAGCTCCGTCGATCGATGGTTGTTGAACAGAATCCATAGTCTCTCCTTTAAGTACATGTGTCATAAGGTTTAGGGAAAGAATTATTTAGCAAACAGTAAATCCTGAGTGCTCCAAAATTTAAGTACATGTATCAATGGTCTATTCATAAATCTATATTCGACTCGGAGTACCTAGACCTGTAAATAGTCTAAAACAATACCAAATGCATATAAAAGACTCTAAATATACTCTATATATCATAGGTAAAATCCATGGTATATCAGCTAGCTCATGAATCTATGACTAGGGGTTTTGTCAATTCACAACGAGTTAAAGCATTCAAGGAGATACCACTAGTTGAAGCGTGTAAACAGGTACCAAGTGTGTTATCAGAGTTGCCCTTGAGAAGTTTTATGAGAGCCTCAATGTCAGATCGCTTGATGGCTTCATCTTGAGTATTCCTCAAGGTTGAATTGTTGCTGGATTCTAAAGACTTTGCCTCACCAGCTGCATTGCTAAAGCGCATGGTCCCTAGAGTAGATAGTTCACCCATATCACCAGAGAAATTGGCTCTTGCATCATTGTAGGTTGTCCTAAACTTATGAGGTTTGGGATGAGGGTGGAAGATCCATCACTTTTCATTTCTATGGTCTTTCTTCTTGCAGTGATCATAGACCCATATCTTCTTGTCTTCATGCTTGTAGAAGCTTTTGCTTGCAACCCCTTCAGTCTGGTTTGCTAATACAAGTTCCCCTATTGCTTCCAAAGAGACCCATTGAGTCTTTCTCCTTCTGGATTTGAGCACACACCTCTTCTAGTAAAGGAAGCTTCTCTGCTCTCAACATGTGTTTGATCAAATCATTGTATCATGGATTTAGGGTAAGCAACAAAGCAAAGTCCTTGTCTTGCTCTCGCCTATCATTCAGGATAGTAGGATCCACAGTAGATGGTCTCAGCATTTCCAACTCACCCCACAATGCTTTGAACTTGCCAAAGTGTTGGTTGAAGTGCATGCTTTCCTGGTGAAGAGAGTTGATGGCCTTCTTGACTTCAAAGACTCGAATCATGTTTTAAATATTGTCATACACTTTTTGTAGTGTGTCCCACGATTATTTGGAGGTCTCATAATATGATTAAGCTTCCATGATAGATGGTTCAAAGCTGTTTTGGATGATAGACGACACCATGAGGTCCTCCTGACCCCATTTTCGACAGCAACCACCATCTCCCCACCATCTTTATCTTGGATGATTTTTGTTGGAGCTTCTCCACTGGAAACATATTCCCATAAGCACCTTCCTCCAAGAGCTCCCTTGGCCAACCTTGACCACAACAGATAGTTTATCACAATTAGGGTCACTGGTATTGCCACTAGTTTAGCATTCTCCATCTTGAAAAGCTTTTGTCTATTGGATAAAAGGGTGGATAAAGATTTTTGAACTGAAAAAGATTTCCAGAAAGAAGTAACAAGATTTTTGAAATAAAAAAGAGAAGAAAACGTAGGAGAATTGAGGAAAACGGGAGCTAATTGAAAAGAACCAGATAAGGAACTGGAAAAACATAGAAGAATTTTGAAATGGAGTGAAAAAGGAAATGGAAAAACAAGAACAAACAAAGTATTTTGCGGAAGAACTAAGTTAGAATGGAGAGAATAAGGTATCAAGAGCTTTAATGCTATGATACCATGTGAGTTTTAGAGAAACAGAGGGAGTTTATGTGGAGAGTTTGCTCAAGAACATTAAGGGAGAGAGGAGATAGATACGAGAGAGAGAGAGAGAGAGAGAGAGAGAGAGAGAGAGAGAGAGAGAGAGAGAGAGAGAGAGAGAGAGAGAGAGAGAGAGAGAGAGAGAGAGAGAGAGAGAGAGAGAGTTTAGGGGAGAAGAATTGTTTATTTTTTTGCCTTATTCAGAAACCTAATACATAGTATTTAAAGACAAACAATGGGCAAAAGTTTTCGAGGAAAAGAATAAACAAAGAGGAGAGAGGTCTGGTTAGTTAAGACTGAAAATTACAGGTCATAAGCCTTAACCAAACATGTGATCTCTGGTTCAAACCCTCTCCAATGGATCTCTGCTTCTTCTGTCGACATGAAACCATTCAAATAAGTTTCCTTGGGTCTCTTAGGTATCTTTGAACAAGGCAGATGGATGGCTTGCACCAGAAGGTATCTTTTAGGTTGTACGGACAATCTTGGTTCTCAAGGCAACTCCAAACTTCATTAATCCGAAACCATCCATTCTTCTTGTTCTTTATTGCTTCATCTCAACACCCATCAGGGCTTTGAGCTTGGGTCCCACAGGTAGGTTGTCACATAACCAATTGATATGCAGATCTATTGGTGACAGATTGTCATGTGGGAGAGTTGTTACATTGTAACAACACCGCCCCACGGGACCCAGCTGGCGCTGCACCGCATTGACACTAACCCCTCACCGTGGGAGGAAACGCCTCCACATCCACCAGTAGGTTATTGGTGCGCTTCGTGTTACTCGAACCCAAGACCTCACCCTTTAACAACTCTCCCACAGGACAAGCTGTCACCAATTGATCTGCAGGTCAAATGGTGACAACTTGTCTTGTGGGAGAGTTGTTAAAGGGTGAGAACTTGGGTTCGAGTAACGCCAAGTGCACCAATAACCTACCGGTGGGTGTGGAGGCGTTTCCTCCCATGGTGAAGGGTTAGGTTCGATGCTCTGCAACGCCAGCTATGTCCCATGGAGCGGGTTGATACAGACCGGTTCTGGATGTAAGCCAGGAGAATTATCTATGGTCGGATTTTTATCCTGAGATGGTTACTTTCGAGCATGTCATTTCCATGTTTCTTATGATTAACGAGAATGGTATGTTTGCTCTCCTCGCATTTCACTGATTCCAAGATATGAACGTTAACCGCTTCATGCTTTGTAGTTTTGGGATAATTTGGCAGCTTAGACCTTTGAATTCACGATCGTGAAGATCTATTCAATAAATTGCTTCAGAAGGTTCTTCACTTTAGAGAGTATTGTGTTCTTTTTTTTGGCAAATATTTTAGATCATTTTTTTTTTGCTTTAATGGATTCACATGCCATTGCTTTGAACATTGTAGTCTTTAAGTGGTAAATTATAATAAGAATCATTTACACTAAGAAGCAGTTTACAAGTTTTATTAACACTCTAACACAGTTATTGTTCCGAGAGTAATTTGAGTGACTTTTATTTTCTTTTCTCTAACTAAACTTAACTATAACAATATTCTAGTTTCTCTTTTTTAATTATTTTATAAAAAATGTTTTGACTTTTGCTTCTTTTATTTTCCATTTATGTAACTCATCTTCTTCTCCGATAGGCACCATAACTTGAACTTTTTTTTGGTCGACAACACTAGAACAACCCGCCTCCACCATTGTCTTCTTGGTGATGACCAGAAACAAGCAGCATTTCATCTCTGAATTGTACTTTTACTCGACGAGCAAATCTCCATCGAGCTATGTTGAGCTCGATCCACAACCTTCATGGCTTGTTTCAAAACTCCACTCTTCATCCTTCTTTGTTTAATCCTTGTCGCCGCCATCATGTTTATAGCCACTAGCAAATGGCCTATTAATTTTCACAGATCTAGCTAATTTTGTCCAATTTAATTTTTTTTGTAATTTAGTCTCTGTATTTTTAGTTTCTTCAAATTTGGCCCAAAATTTTTAAACGTTCAGATTACTCCTCAAATTCAACCCAAAATTTTAGATTGTGTACTTCAGCCCAATAATATGTAAAAATTTATGAAAATACAATATAAACACCTAAGTACACATATAAATGACTTAAATGAATTAAATAAGATATTAAAATCAATAAGAAAAATAAGGTATTACTATGTTTACAAATATACATATGGACAACATTTCCGAAAAATGTTTGTAGCTACAAAACATGTAGATACATAGTTTGATTTGTTAATAATATGACAAGGTTTTGACTGTTTTCTTCCAGAATTGGAGATGTTTCTGGCAACGAAAAAATCGGTTGAAAAAATAGCCAAATTTTACCATTAAAGTTGTAATGAATTAATTTAGTCTTAAATATTAATAGAAATATATTATAAATAAGATTTACAATTGGTCATACATGTGAACATGTGTACATATGTACAAAAATTATATGTGTAATTCTTCACATGTGCACATTTGTATATTATTAAAGCAATATATGTAAAATTACGTTGTTCTAACCAAAAATCACATTTTCAAGTTAAAACTCATAACCGCAAAATCGCATTTTTTGTTAAAACCAAAAATTCACTTTTTCTTGTAAAAATGTTAGAATCAGATTTTTCACTAAAATCGCAAAATCATTTTTTTCTCTAAAAACCACAAAATCATGTATTTAGCAAAACCGCAAAAATAATGTTTTCCCATCAGAACGTTTAATCAAAACCAAATAAATTAAATATCAATATGTAAAATGATACACATGTACACCAGTTTACTTGTACAATGACTGACTTGTACACCAAATAACATTTTTACATACATTTACAAGTCTAAATATTTGTAAGGTCAATATCGTCAACGTGTGTACACATATTATTAATTGTCCACATGTACACTTTTTTTACAAAATTCACATGTACACTAGTACATTGTACATGAAATATATTTTAACATACATTTGCAAGGTAGATTATAAAAAACGGTCAATATCTTGGAATAACAACTATAATCGTTTAGCATAAAGACGAGTAATTCATTTGGATTATTAAACACATATTATCAATGACATTATCTTTAGTTTGACTTGATTTATTTTGTTGTCTATTTTGGCATTTTTGATTAAGCAACCAAAAACTTTGATGTATTTGTCACTTAACATATGCAACTACTATTCTTTGGATTCACTTTCGATGTACATGGGTACACGTTATATTGTGTACACAATAAAATTGTACATAAACAACAATCTTTTTACATGAATTACTAGTCTTTATGCTAAACGATTATAGTTGTGCACTTTACCCCATGTTGATGCAATTAAACATATATAAGCACTAAATACATCTAAATGTATCCAAAAATGACTAACATAAACTAAACTTAAATGCTAAAAATCATTAAATTATTAGATATAAATAACACACAAAATCATATGTACACATATTGTCAAATACATTTGAAAAGACTAAATACTTGTGATGTTTCCAAATTGTTGTAAAAAAATTTAAATTGTTATCTTGTATGCAATTATAATGAAGTTTGTTTATATCAAAGAACATATAAACATTCTTCTCGTGTCCTCATCATCGTCTCCCAACTGTCGTAGACAAGCTCAACAATGGTGATAGAAGGCCAAACCTTATCTGAGAGGTTTGTCTCGTCGGGTCCAACAATTGTCCTCCAGTCCTTTAATGAGCCCGCTAATTTTTGGGATAGTATCTTAGTCAAATTCTATTTTTACCGCTTAGATTACTATTTGGATTCAGTTCTTTGTCTCAGCAAGTCAGGGTAATGACAAAAAAAAAAAATGACAAAAAAAAATGACAAAAAAAAAAAAAAAAGTCAGGGTAATGAGTTTCCATCTCCATATTATTTTTTGAGGAATACCTAAGATAGACCTAAAAAACTTTTGTCATCAAAATATACTTCAAAGAGAAAAATGACTAAAATTTCAAGGAGCAAAATGACTAAAATAAAGTTTATTAAAGAGTGTAAATATATATTTATATCAGTTGGTTTAACTAATATAGACTTGGTGTTTAGAGTTATGGGGTGAAGTTTTGGAGGTGGGATTTAAAATTGAAAAAAATATATATATGGAAATTTTAAAAATTAAAAAACGTCTATTTTTTCATTTTTTCTTTGAAGTCTGTTTTTGTGACAAAAACTTTAGAAAGGTATATTTGAGAGATTTACCCTTATTTTTTATTCGCTGACTTTGTTATCAATATTTAATTTCTTAAACGTGGTTTATAATGCTTTCGTTCGTGTAGAACTCCAACCACATGTTGCTCCTCAGGTTTGTCGAAGCAACATCATGATTTTGTTATATCTTTAATGGAGTTTATGTCACACCCCTACTCTCAGACGACATGTATTCATATTGCCTTCACCAATAATAATCACTTAAAAAGGCCAATGTAATCTCATTCCCAAAGATCGAATCCAATGTCTTAAAAAACCATACTAAAAGGAATAGGAAACGCTTAAAACCAAGTATCAAATCTTAAAATGAAACAACTGAAAGAAAATCCATCAACTCGAAAACTAGCACCACACTAAGACGACTACTCCTCCACTTCATCGAACTCACCTGAAAAGAAAGGAGGGATGAGCATTTCGCCAAATACTCAAGTGATGGAATCTCTAAGAGCCTCAAAATCAATCACCAACAATCATCACACAACATAGCATAAGTATCTAACTTAAACATCTAGTAAAGCAAAAGCAATTAACAAGAAACGAGGATAAATACTGACGGTGCCAACATGAGACTACGCCACCTCGTTCGCGGGAGAGCTCACCACATATGTTGTCTCCACGACATCACGCTGACTCTATGAGTTCCACGCTTTCACGCAATCACGTTACCATCTTTGGTTCTTGTTTGATCCGCCACCATGTTCATATGTTTCACGTTGTCTCCACGACATCACGCTTTACGTTCTTACTTCACACACAGGCACACTGCATGCCCGCTACGGCGATAAATCATGCCAACTCACGCGATTGCCACATGATCCAACAAGAAACGATGCAACGCCCCAGACATACGTACTTCCACCACGTTCCACCGACACACACATGGCTTATGCCTTTTTCTAACTCATATAAACCAGCCACGTATACATCACCCACATATACCATAACCTCAATCAATACAATCATCACATACAATCTTCAAACATCATTTAACCATGTTTTAACAACCTAGTAATAGATCTATTTATTTCACACATCAAGCATCAAGATATATATCATAAGTATAAGTATATAGATTTACATATCTTAGGAAAACAACATGTAGGGATGAATGATCAACCTAGACACTTCTACCATGATGGGATAATGATAGAAGGAGATAGAGATTGCAACAAGCCCTCACCTTAGCCTAGATCTTCGGTTCAAGAAATGAAATGATGTAGATCTGAGTTCTACGTCTCCTCACTAACCAGATCTACAAGAACAAGGATTGGTTTCTACCCAAACCCTAGATCATAGATATAGAAGAAGAAAGAGATAAGAGAGAATCAAAAAAGAGAGTTTAGAGTTTCCTTATCCTTACTAGTTGTTGGATCTAGAACAAAAAGAGAAGAAGATTCAAGGAAACGACGAGAAGGAGTTGGAACACGGCGAGACCTCCTCTCATGTGAGACTACACGGTTGCTTGCGGTTCCGGGTACTTCTCCTTCTCCGAAGATGGCTCTCTCTTCAACCGGGCAGGGCTCCACTATATTTTGTCTCTCTAGAGAAAACCTAAGGGGCTGCCTCCTTTTTATAGGAGAGGAAGGGGAAAACCCTAGGGTTTTCTCTACATGGGCCATAACATCGCGGGCCTCCTTATTACTCACTGAGCCCAGGACCAGGATGTGACAACTCTCCCCCCCCCACTAAACAAGAATTTGCCCCCGAATTCGCGTCAACATTTACCGGGAGTTCAACACTCAAAAACAACTCTAGATAAGAACATCTCATTTGTGACTCTGGTTCCCAAGTCTCCTCACGGATTCCATCTCTTTCCCGACACACACGACCGTCTTTGTCCTTTTCCCTTGGACATTCATGTCTTTCATATCTGAAACTTCAACTGGTTTACTTTGAATCGTTGGATTGCGACTAACATCTCTTGGTGGCTGCTGGAGGATCAACGTTGGGTCTCTGACTACCTTTCTCAGTACTGACACATGAAACACATTGTGAATATTTGATAGCTCATGCGGTAACTCAAGTTGTTATGCCACTGCTTCGATCCCCTCAATGATGTGATATGGTCATAAAAACCTTGGTTAACTTTTTCAACTTGCAGTACTCAATTGTTCCTCGGTAGGTTCTGATTTTCAAGTAGACTTCATCTCCTACTTCAAACTCTAAAGATTTTCTTCTCTGATCAACATAACTCTTGTGCCGATCATGAGCCTCTATCAACCTAGACTTAAGCAATTTCACATGCTCAATGGTGTCTTTAACCATTTCTGGCTCTAAGTCTCGTATCTCCCCCACTTATGTCCAACACAGTGGAGTTTGACATGGTCTTCCATATAGAGCCTCATATGAGACATATCAATGCTGGAATGGTAGCTATTATTGTAGGCAAACTCAGCCAACGGTAGAAACTGACCCCATTTTCCTTCCCAATCAAGTACACAAGCTCTTAAAATGTCCGCAAGTGTTTGGATCGTCCACTCAGACTGTCCATCAGTCTGGGGATGATAAGTCGTGCTAAGGTGTACTTTTGTATCCAATGCCTTCTGAAAGGCCTGTCAGAATGTTGACATAAACTTTATGTCACAGTCTGATACGATACTTACTGGCACTCCATGCAATCATACCACTACTTCTAGATACTTTTGGGGTAAACTATGTGCTCTGTTAGTCTTTTTAATAGCTAGGAAATGTGCAGATTTGGTGAGTCTATCCATGATCACCCAAATCGCGTCCTTCTTCCCAGTTGTTATTGGCAACCCGGTAACGAAGTCCATTGTCACCATATCCCACTTCCATTTGGGTAATGGTAACTCTTGTAATAGCCACTTGGTAGTTCTCTTTCTTCTTTGACCATCTGGAAAGTTCGACACTGCGAAGTCCAAGTGGCAACATCCCGCTTCATATCGTCCCAATGGTAATAGCGTTTCACGTTATGATACATCTTGGTGCTTCTCGAATGTATGGAAACTGACAGTTGTGCGCCTGACGCAACATCTCGTCCTTCAGTTCCTTAATGTTTGGTACACACACTCTATTTTTAAACAAGTAAGTTCCATTTGTTGCAGTACGATATCCAAAACCTCTTTTGCGATCAGTCTCTGCAATGATTCATCTTCTTGTTGAGCTTTGTTGATCCTTCCTAGCAAGTAAGGGTAGGACGGGTCGGATATCCGGGGTATTTGAGGATATCTGGATCCGGATCCGGATCCGTAAAATTACTATCCGAATCCGATTTGGGCTTCCCGGATATTCCGCGGATATCCGGGTTCGTTTTAAAAAAAAAATTAAAATTTTAAAATTAAATTAAAAACTAACTATTTATTTATTTTATTTAAATTTATTTTTGAAAAGAATTGAAAAAAAATCAAATTTAATAAAAAAATTATTTATTTTATATAAAGATTATATATAATATATATATAAATAAATATATTTATATTTTAAATATTTTAAAAATATATAGTTGGCTCGGATCCGGATCTGAATATTCGGACCTAAAATTTTACTATCCGGATCCGGACCCTCTGGATATCTGTTTTTTCAGAGCGGATCGGAGTGAATCCCGTATCGGATCACGGATAGTGGATATTAAGTCCGAGGCCTACTAGCAAGTCTGCTTGATCCAAAGCATCTAAAGCGGTTGTTCTATCTTCAGTGCCACTAACACATAAACGTTAACTAGCCAAAGTGGCAACCAACTCTTGCACCTCCTTTGACTCTGAGGCGTCAACCTTACGTCTACTAAAGGAGTCAGCCACTTGGTTTGTTTTCCCCGGGTGATAAATGATATTGAGATTGTAGTCTGCCAATACCTCTATCCAACTTCGTTGCCTCAACGTTTGTAACGTGAAGACAAAGTAGTAATCTAATTGATTATAAGATTTGGTTAAACATTCGTGTGTCGATTGAAATGATTACGGTTTTGGGTAATCTATGTCAAATGTTTCAGTTTAGATCCTAGTCTTGTAGGTTGGAAGTCAAAGTCCCGAACAAATATATACACCAAAGAACTCTAAATACGTCCTAAGATATCATCATGTTGTCCATATTTACTTTATCCACATTTTTCAAATCCAAAAATCTCTATCCACGCCTTTATGTGTCGACACAATATTTTTGGCATAGTTGTTAAAGTGTAATAAATTTATATTAAAAGGGATTTCAAAACATATAAAATATAAAATTATAATTTTTAATAAAAAAAATATTTGATTTAAATATCTAAAAAATAAAATATAGACAAATTGTATATCAAAAAATGAAATAAGTAATTATGTTATCATTATGTTTTCGCTATGTACAATTCTTGTGTCCATGTTCACAAGTCACTAGTCCAGTAAATTATAAATTTAATATTTAATAAAAATATTTATATATAAAGTATATGCATATTAATATCAAAATAAAATAAAATATACATTATATATATGTTATATGTATTTAAATATTATAAAACAAAATAATAAGGTATAAATATGTTTGAAATAAAAAGTTAAAATAATTAAAAACTAATAAAATCTCTCACATTTGTCGATAACTACTTACTAACTAGAAATGAAACTACCTTTTAGTAAAGGGCAGAGAGCATTAGTAAGGGAAGAGGATATTTTCGTCTTAAAGATGCCTCTGTTTCAAGAAAAGTGTCCTTCCATGAGATTGTCTTTGTGACAGAAAAAAAAAACAAAAGTGTCTAATTGTGTAATGCACTCTTTTATTTGTATGGTGTGAGTAACAGATATTTCAAGTAGCGCCAAGTATTCATATGGTTCAAGTATCAAAGTCAAAAGGAGACACTCTCGAATTGCATAAGGTAACTAAACTTCATACTTTGGTTTAGATTAAGATAATAGGCTTTAGCACAAGTCTTAATGAGCTAAGCAGAGGTTATGATGACATGTATTTGCAGTTCGAGAAGAAGCTCTCTAATCCTCTGGACTAACAACGAAATGAAGAAAGAAAGAATGTGGTATAATATATGTTTCTATCTTTTGGGTGGTCAAGCTTGACTTTTGTAAGGATGGTGAGCGAAGGGGAGGGAGATTGGTTTGTGTAAGAAAGTGTAAATAATATTAAAAACTAGCAAAGTGTTTGAAGATTCTTTACACAAAGCTATAACAATGATGTTATCATATCAAGAGGGCTGGACAATACTTGCTGGTCTTCACTCTTCAGAACAATGATCATAGTTGGATCAACGAGGGCAATGGAGGCTTCTCGTATTGAGAACAATGTTTTACCATTTTACCATTCAAATAACTAAAGATAACTATGTTTCATAGTACAACAGTCAAAAGAATGATCCCTAAGAAACAATTCTTTTAATGAAGTATGTATGTATATAAGAGTATTTCACTTCAACTCACCTCCTTGCTTTGTTTGCTTTAAATATGGTTTCCTTGTAATACTTGAGCTCCTTGATGCTTTCTCTTATATCATCCATGGCTCTGTGATTGTTCTTCTTTGCAGGAGCTCTGTTTTTATCTATGCTCAACCCACAAACACATTCCGAATCAGTAAGTCTTGATGTTATAAAAAACAAAGAACTCTTTTTGATAAATACTTATACCTCTGGGGAACCATCGGATGCATAAAGACTTAACGCTACTAACATCGACAAGTACATGAGAGAAAAGAGCAGCCAAATCTGGCATGTACTTCTGTGAAACACATATATTGGTTATAATCAAGATGCAACTGTTTAAGATTTGAATAGAGAGGGAAAAAAAATCAAAGTTCGAGCGCATACCTTTAAGAAAAGGAAATCCACGTAGACCGAGTTTCCAGCTAATTGTCGATGTTCAGAACCAACATGCTTTTTTACGAATTTGATGACCTGTAAACAAAAACCAGAACAAAATTTAACAAAAGGTAAACCAAAATATGACATGTTTGCTGAAAGATATCCAAAATACCTCTTGTTCAGCTTGCCTTTCACTTATCGTACTACAAAGTACTTTCTTTGTCAAACCTTTAAAGTGATAGTCCAAGTATCATCAGAAAGTTCAAACACACAGAAAATGTACAAGGATGAATATCTATATCGAGAGAAGCTTACCACTGGCTCCATGATGTGTTTGACACCAGTCACCCATTTTATCCATGCAATCTTTGGTTTGATGTACAACTAAATCTGGACCCTATTCGTAGATAAAACATTTTTTCAAACAACAAATTCAAATAAAGCTGTTATATAGGGAGTCAGAGGTGGGAGAGCAAATGAGTCATCTGAAAAATGAGTAAGAGCTTTTGCTAAGTCCCTCAAAAAAAAAACAGTATTATCCTATTACACAATTATATACTATGTAGCTCCACATTCTATCAATAACATTCTGATCTCTTTTGCGGTTATGATTTTGAGAAACGATGATATTTAACTGGTCAGAAGACTAAGAACTTAAAGACTTCTAAGCTAAACTATAGACTAAGAGAATATTACTTTGCTGTATTGAAACAGTTTCAACATTTGTTCAAGGGAATCTGGTCACACTAATGAAGCTTTGGAACAGAGCAGAGAAGAATATACCTCCACTGACTTGGTTAAGTGTCCATCAGTAATTATACACGCAATCTCCAATATTTTATCAACTTCAACATTAAGACCTGCACAATAATATATGCTAAGAATACTAAAAAACTGATGATCGGGAACGACGGAGATCCTTTCATCTTGTTAGCCAAGAATATACTGTAGTGCGTTTTCTGAAACATTCAAGGCTCATTCGAAGTATCAAAAGTGCTATAATAAATATTGCAAGAATGAATACTATGTAAATGTGAGTGAGAGGTGTCGAAAATGACAAAACACGGGATCATATGTAGAAGATAAATCAATTTTTTTAAAAAAAATTTAGAATTAGCAGCCAACACCATAGGTCACGAACAAGTTGAAACATACCAGTCATTTCCAAGTCAATCCAGACAAGTGGTTGCTTATAGTTTTCGACATCCTCAACTACCCTTTCTCCTTGTTTCCCTATTAAAAAAAAAGGATATTTCAACTGAAACTTTCTTCATCGATCATTGAATTATTCAACGTAAATATATTTTTAAAAAAAAGACATGAATCTGACTCCAGAGATACGAAATCGGAAGATACCGGTGGAAGAAGAAGAAGAAGGAGAAGCCGCAGCAGGACCATCTTCTTCGGCGAAAGCAAGGAGAGAGAAAGCATTGGAGAGCTTCTCCATTTACTTTAGTTTCGGTAAAACTCAATTTGGGAGGACCGTAAACCTAAAGGAGTTGAAAGAACAAATAAATCGCACAAAAAGTTATGATTTTCGTTAAACCAAGGAGTAAACCGGTCACATAGAAAGTTTAGCAGACCGTCCTTTGAAGATCTTCAACTAAATTATCGCCAACCCCCACTTATTTACTCCCTCCCCACTCATTTACTCCCTCCGTTTGTTTCATTTCATATTAAGTGTGGAAATTTTTTTTGTTACAAAATAAATATCGTTTTCAATTTGCGATACAAAATTTATTAATTTTATGATATAATTTATTTTTCTGTTGGTTGAAATATGGTTAGGTGTATAAGTAATTGCATTTTTATATAGAAAATATGTAAAATTATTTTTTTTCTTAATCCGTGTGGAAAAACCTAAAGTGACACTTATAATGAAACAGAGGGAATATTCATTTTTATCATCCCAATAGTTTATTTATTTAATTTTTTTTGCTAACTATGTCAATATTAGGGAGGATATGTTCAATTCATAACCGGCTTATATTACCATGCAAAAATATACATATACTTTAAAAAAAATCAAATAATATATTTATTGTTTACTTTTCTTGGCCAAATCATACACCGATCGCCACATCATCATCTAGTTTTGCTGACATGGATTCTATATAAGCTAATTTTATTGTAGCATCCGCGTCAGCAAAACTAGATTTAGATGATGTGTGAGCTAATGTGGCGAGAGATGTCTGATTTAGCCAAAAAGTAAACAATACGTATGTTATTTGACTTTTTCGAAAGTATAGGTATGTTTTGCCCCGTTATATAAGTCGGGTATGAATTGAACATATCGCGATATGTTGGGTATGAAATGGTTGTTTTCATGCCAATATCATATAATTGAAAGTTGATATACAAATGAGAAAATGTTGTAAAGTGATGATTCATCTAGTGGAAAGATGTCCTCAAGCTATCTATCAATATCATCATAAACTTGTCTCCTCTCCCGTTCATTGTGCATTGTCATCTTTTTTGATTTTGTGTTTTTTCTTCTAGTTGGTTGAATCAACCGACTTTCGTAGGAAAAATGGGTATTTCATTCCCCAACTATTTGAAATCACCACATTTAATACCCATGTATTACTTGCGAAAAATTATTCTAAACTTAATTGTTGACTGCGCAAAACTGGGTTGGAAATAGTCAATCGTTAAGTATAAACAAAAAATTAACAGACTTCCGTCCAATTTTTAACAATTGTTTATTTCAAGCCCAATTTTGCACATTCAACAATTAGTTTGAGAATAATGTTATACAAATAATACTTGTATATTAAATGTGTTGATTTCAAATAGTTGAAGAATAAAAATTGTATTTTTATTATGATCCATATGAGTTTCTAAATCAAAATATCAATTAATTTCTTAAAATTTGAGTTAAGAAAATTTATCAAGTTGAATTAAACAATATACCCTTCTAAGATTCATTTTTGAATTCGTCTTTGTAATGTTTACTTGAGAAATGGATTTAAAAATCCATCAACATGTTTTTTATCTTTGCATTGACATATCAATTATTACAAGACAAATATATATGTATCGTATATCTTATTTACCACATACATGTATCCAAAAAATATCCAAAACCAACTATCAATGATCTTACAAACATAAAATACATGATTTTTATATCTAATGTTATATTAGATATTTTTGAAGTACTTATATAACATAAATATGTATAACTTTTCACATATTTAAATATTATTTTTCCATTATTCTCAAGGAGGGAATTATGTCAATGTATTATTTTCTCTCGTCATGGTTTTTAACCCATCGAAATTTTCCATGACAAATTTTTTAACGAGGTCATAGGTTATAGAAGATGAATAATCAAGGAATAGTGTTGTAAAGTGATGACTCATCTAGTGGACATATGTCCTCAAGCCATCTATCAACATCATTATATGCTTTTCCTCTCTCCCTTCGTTTGTGCATCATAATATTTTTTGATTTTGTCTTCTTCGTCGAGTTGGTTTAATCAACCGACTTTCAAACCCTATAAATAGTGATGTCCCCCCCCCCTCTCCTCCGCCCTCTTCATTTTGTAACTTAGAATAAATGACAAGCACAACTTTGGTCTTTCTCTCTCACTTCACTTTCACACACACACACACACACACACATATATATATATATATATATATATATATAAACAAATAGTTATTTATATAAATCCTCTCCTTAGTTACAACAGAAACTTTGTTGTCAGAAAAAAAAAACAAAATAAATTAGTAAAAACCATCTTCAAAAAATAAAAATAAAAATAAAAACAAGATGTATAAAAGAATACACAAAACAATAGTAAATGGTTATCATTTGATTCAAATTAACACCATGCTTGTAACAAAAAAATGGACATCATGGAACTGCTTTCTTGTTGTGATTATGTTCATATCTTCTTCGTTAATCATTTTGTGGACTGAGTTTGAAAGAAATAAGATTTGGTTGTGGACAATATTATTTCTTTATCTCCATAGACTGTTGTTGAGTAGACTACAAATTTCTTCAAGTGAGCTGAAGTGTTTATGGTTGAGGTTTGCAGCCAAAACAACCTATGAGCTAGATAGGTTTAGTGGTGGTGTTAATTGAGTAATGGTTAGTCTCCAAAATTTCTGGCTATAATCACAAGTGGGAAAAATATAGTTTGTGTCTTAACAAAGCTGGAAATAAGATACCAAGTTGATGAAATTGGCAGTCCCTAGCTCTAAGCCTTGATTGTTTAGGCAGTTGATCTTGTGTTCCAATCCATATGTTGAAGGTTTGCTAATGTATCTCCTTTAAAGTAGACCAAGTTTACCCAATGTCGGTCCGGCCATCCGTGGTACCTAAAGCACACTCATAATATGTTGCCCCCTAACTATATTTTTTTCTTTGATAATATAAAATTATAATTAAATAATATAAAATATTAAAGTTTAATTTGTTCTCAGACAATAAAAAGTAAAAAAGAAACATTATTCATGAAAGATAACTCTCCTTGCTTTTTTTCCTGCAAAATCATTTATCAACTTCGAATAATCAAGTTTTTCGGCTAACTCATACTAACAAAATCTTGATTGATTTCTTATTCTATTTCCTGGAAGCATTATCTACAATTCAAAAGCATAAAAAGAATAACATAAGCTGATAAAATATACGTCTTTAACTAGAAAAAAAAATCAATTTCTCTTGTAACTTTTACAAAAGTTAACAAAAACAAAAGAGACAAAAGAAAAAGAAAAACTTACATAGATTAAGAGATACACTTATTCTGACAAAATACAATCAATTTTTTTTAATAACAATTGAAGATGAAGTATGATCAGAGAAAAAGATTAAAAAGTTAGAATATAGAATTGCTAGGGTAAATAAAATAGGTAATTGTTGTAATTTATGTATTTTATCATTTAATATAATATATAAAGAAATCAAATACTTTAGAAAAGACAATTAATATTTTGGATCAGATCAGGTAGTTATTATCAATTTTTTTTGGTAATCTGACTATTAAAAACGTTAAAAAAAAATTGCAAAAAGCCTAGTTGAACCCGTGACCTAAAGGATACAGAACACACACAACAACCACTATACCACAGAATATTCTCTGGTTATGATGCCCTTACAATTCTAATAATCTGTGGCGCCCCAAGCCATTGCTTTACGGGCTTTAGCCCAGGGCCGGACCTGAGTTTACCCATGGTTTTGTGGGGCTGTTTTCTTACCACCTCCCACATTTTTGTAGTTGGGTATTTGACAAAAAATATTACTATTCCCTCTGTCAATACACCATTCATATTTATCTTGTGAATCAGACTATGGTAGCTAAGGAATGGTTGTGAGGAATATATGAATGTTGATAACAGCCTTAGATCTCAGACTTGGAAGGTCTATCATTAAGTGTTACAAGCATTAGATGGCATGAAAGTGAAGCTTGAATAATGATGGAACGTATTGACCTTTCCAATTGATAAGCTGATCAAAAGGAAACTAAACATCAAACTACAAGTTGAACCATTGCCGAAGAGAGGTTAGCAAAACTAGATAGCATCATGACGTAACTTTAATATTTGTTTTCAAACTCATGAATTATTTTGGTATTTCTCCACTGCCCATAAACGTTTCCTTTAATATGAATCTTTTTATTCCAAAACACTCATAGAGAGTTTTTATCCAAGAGCATAAGCCATAAGAATCTCAAGCAAATGACCATGTCCAATGAGAGAAACTTTGTAGACAAAAGTCACCTTAGGCTTAAGAAGGCAAACCATCGACCAAGCAAATTTTGTTCTATGTTTTATGTCCACACAAACCTCGAATAGTCCAAATTCATATCCTTTTGCAAAAACAAAAGCAGATATCCAAAAATTCACCGTACCCGAAATGCTGAAGAAATTAGTTGCAACTTTCCTGCAAAAGAAAGAGATCTCACAGCCCACGATTTGAATCTGAGGTGAAGGTCACTGATTAATGATTCATCTTATATCCTGACTTTCTTATAAAACTACCATAAAATTAGCATGAATTCCTTACGACATTAGGTGTGACATTTTGAGCTGGGAGGTGTTAGGATCCTAAAGAATGATATTCTCATCAAATCGGGATTGTCAAAACCGACATAAAGCTCCATGGCTAAGACAAAGAGGAAAGGAGACATCATTTTCCTAGCCTAATCCCGAAAAGTGTTCAGCATATGCACCATTAACAAAAACTATAAAAAGTGGGATGGTAATGGATTGGTGAATCGAATTCAGAAACATCTCTGGAATAGACTTCATTCTTAAGGTCACTAAGATGAAAGCCTAGTGGATCAAGTCAAATGCCTTCCTCAAATCACCATTTAATATAGCTTAAGATTGTCCATGTGTCGCTTTATAACCATATATGTTGCAAGAGGAAGGTTTTCAGCAAGAATCTACTTGACATAAATGTTGACTGAGATTTATGATTACCACATGCAAAACTTTCTTTAATCAGTTTCCAAAATATCAAAGTAACCTTGCGCATTGCATTAAGACATGAGATAGGTCATAACTCCAAGACCTGAGTGGCATTCATTATCTTGAGAATGAGGATGGTCATAGTTGCATTCCACTGTTTTTGCATTTAACGAAAGGTAAGAAACTCAATCACAATATCAGTCTCTCCCACACCCACAACACTCAACAATGCGCTAAAGAATAATGAGGTATAACCTTCTGAACCACTTGTTTTATTTATCTAGAAAGGAAAAATGAATCTTTCACTACATGGCTTTTGAAATTCTTGCCAAATTTTGATTTCACATTAGACAAACATGTAAAATAGAAGAACATGCTGAGATCATCATGGTCGAACATCTGAGGGCCATGATCTTCTTCAAGGAAGTTCGAGAAGTACTTGACATGGTGGTGTTTTTATTGTTCTAGCAGGGCATAAATATTCTAAACAATTAACTAATCAAATTAACCCTTAATCCTAACACACAAAACAATACTCTTGCCAAGAGAGATCAGGTGTAAAACTTAGGGATCGAATCTACAGAGAACAATGACACACAATAAATTTCTTATTTCTAAAGGTTAAGCTAGGTGATTATATATATTGGTAAGAAGTAATCAGTCTAAGGGAATATTCCTTATTGGAAGGTGTAGATGCAATATCGAAATATGTTAATACTATAAATATGGAAATATGCTAATAACATAGATCTGGAAATATGCTACTAATCTAACTAGATGAAAATGTAAACATGCTAGATCTAGGGTTTCAAACTCAATGAATAATAGGGAAAGAAGCACATATATGTAAAAATTACAGAACTTAAATATCAACTATTCTGACCCTTTTAACTCCAACTCTCGCATGCATGCAAAAGGAAAGACCATCGATCGACGGCTAAGGCCTGGTGTCGATCGACGATGAAATCAGAAGGAAGTGTGAACGAGATTTGATATGTTCACCAAGCTAATTAGACCAGCTCTCGCATGCGCCTAACAACCTAGTTCAATGGAGTTTATTCTGGCACGGACCTAACCTAGTAGTCGTCAATGTCTTACTTTCGAGATCCTAGTTAGCTACTCTAGAATGCAAGCATTAAGCACAACTCAATTGATGGATATTAACTTAACCTAGGAATCCTACTTTTAGGCTAATCCATGATTGCTATCCTTTAACTCTAAATCGAGTTGATAACTACTCAGATATAATCAAAGTAAGAATAATAATCTTAATATAATGCATAGATAAAATATTGGGGTTCCAATATAAATCTCCCTAAGGATTTATGAATCTTCTCCCCTAATAGAATACTAAAAACTTTAAAACCTCACACCGTGTGTCTCTCTCTCTTCTGGTGTCATACATAAAGTATAAATATAAGACCTTAAAATCTAGGCCAAAACTTGTCCAGGCGTAATCTTGTAATCTTGTGTATTATCTCTAACTTGGGCTTGAAATCGGCTTCTGTGAATTGGTTATCGATCGATGGAAAGTGTTCAGGATCGATCGATCTTGGTCATGTAATATCAGCCGACGTCAAGATAGTGTCGTCGATCGACGACAGTCTTGTACTTCGACTCTTTCAATGATCAGCTACAGATTATTCCCCTATAAATGTTCCAAAAAGCTCCAAGTATCTCAATATATCTCCAAAACGTACCTGGACTTGTAAAGACCTTAAAACATATCCAAGACACACATAATAGATCTTAAATAGAGCCTATAATATGGCCAAAAATTGGTAATAAATAGGCTATAATAGTACTCCACACTATGGTTTTCAATGGCAGCCAATGAATCACATACAATTCTTGCTTCATCAACGAGGGAATGCATGTGACTAGTGGATTTACGGTGGCAAACCATTATGTGAAAATAGGCCATGTTGCATCACATCCCCCATTCCAATCCACAAGAATCTATAACACTGACATATAAAATATTCCTTTATTGCTACTAGCTCATGCCACTTATCAAGAGCTGCTAGTTCTAACATTGCATTGGATGTACTAGGGTAGGTTAGCATTCCATTATTTCTATCCATCAAAAGTGCATGAACTTCTTAAAATCAATTTTCCAAATTTGAGTAGTTACGTCTACTGAACTCGCGATTCCATGTTTTGATAAGATTAAACTTTCTAGCAACTCAGAACATACCAGAAACAGTGATGTTTAGAGACAATCACTCAAAAATAATCAAAGGGAAGAAATCTGGATTTTGGAGGCGGTAATTGTAGAACTTAAATGGCACGTTCTTTATGAGAAACTGAGTATTAAATTTATCGTAGCGCATGCATGATATGAAAAATTAGGGTTACCAATATAAACAAAAAAATCAGGAAAGGAGACGTACCAACAATCATTACTAATGACCTAATTAACCTTTTCGTTATGGGGCAATTCTTCAGATTATTCCATCAAGTAAACGACATGTTTCTAACGCCCATCTCTTCTAACTCAACATCAAAAAGACAATCCTTAAAATCACTTATCCTACTAGCAAATTTCAGCAAAGGAGGAAGGGAAGGCTCATGTGATGTTAGAGTAATTAAAATCACCGAGAACAATCTAAGGTTTGATCACAACCATTTTCGTATTTGTTAAATTTACCATCTCCAACTAAATATAAAACATCATAACCACACAGTTAGCCCATACACAACCATTACAATGAAAGAGGATAAAGCATCCGTCAATTTAACTCACAAGTTATGTTTTGAAGAGACTTAGAGAACATCACCTTCACATGTGGATGCCAAAGCTGTCATATCTTACCAAGCTCCAAAAAATTATAATTTTCATCCAAAAAAAAACAGTTTTGAAGAAGATTATCTAAAAACTTTCTCATCTTGGGATGTTTCACCAGAGTTTCCACCTAATCCGCCCACAAGTGAGTTATTTAATTTGAATCCACTTCTTATTTAACAAAAAGTGGTGATCATGTTTTCTCTTTTTTCGAGACGTCTTACGTTCATCTTGCCGTGGAGAAGCCTTATTTCCTACCGTATCATTTGCCATCCTTCATTATTGTTTGACTGCTTTATGTTCTTCCTATATATTGAAGTGGAACAATGTTAGAGGTAGATGCTTCCCCACTCATGTTTGTGATATTAATATTGGTGGACTACCAGATTTAGTATGTTGTTCAACCATCTATGCCTCTCTTTTCACTCTTTCCCTACGAGCTTTTGTATTGGTTCTTTTAGTTTTTCCCACAATTTTTTTTCACATATCCCAATGCTGACATAGAACTCATTTGGGTGGAAGCTAAGAGTAACTTGAAGGATCATATATTTACCCATATCGAGATATTGTTTGGCAAAGGTATTTCAAAGTTCACAACCACAAAGAAACAAGCCACATCCCATCCGATGCACCTTACCATATTTGGATGAAGTCTAACAATTCTCCTAATTGTGTCTACGAAGAATGTAAGCCATTTGTATGAGAGGAGGTGTCCCTAATCTTTGTTGAGATAAATCCACAGAGGAATAATTGTAAAGTTGGCTTTGAACATTATGTTTTCGGAGTCCATTCCTAAACAACAAGCATGACATCAAAGATGTGCCATAAGTGACAAATCACTCTGGTTCTCATATGTTGATCCTCTAATCAGAATAAGACTGTTTTTAGACCTATGAAATGCACATCAAATTTACATGACTTCTCTTTCGATGACTATAATCGTGTGCACTTTACAAATGTGTATTAACTGCTTATAATTGTCTCACAGTATAAAAGGTTAATAAGGACTTTGAATCAACGGTAAATCTTTATTTCAAAAAAAAAAAGTGTTTTAGAAAAATCAACCGTAAATTTCTCTAGAGGACATACAATTGTCACACCCTTATGCATCTCAACTAATAGTGAAAATGAATAGATAACTAGATTTTAACCCGCACGTCCGTGCGGATATTTTTCTATTTTACAAATGTATTAGATATTACTACAAATGTTATAAATATATAATTTCTATTTTACTGTTATATATTATGTAAATTTCTAAATATTATTGTTTCTATTTCTTATTTAATATTATTAATATATAGTGATTTGTTTGAAACATTTTACTTTGTTATTAATTTTTATTAATAATATATTTTCGAGTTATGTACAATAAAATAACCATGAAATAATAACATAGAGAACCTTTTTCATAATATATTTTTTCTTTAATTTATAAATTTTGCATATAATACATTTGAAATTTTATTTATTTATGTTATATAAAAGAAATATATTTAATATCATTTTTGTTTACATGTTGTGTATAAGAAAATATACTTTAACATATATCATTTTAGTATTTTACAGGATATATAAGTAAAAAAACTATTTTGTTTAAATAATATAGTCTTATTTTTTAGTAAATTTTATACACAGTAGTATCTACCATATTATTTTATTAAATTTTATTGATATATAATATTTTTTTAATGTTATGATATTAAGCTTTATTTTTTTTAATATTAAGACTTCAAAATATTAGATTGCTTTAATTTTTACAACATATATAAATAGTTTTTTTGTGGTGCATTTCAAAATTTTATTTTTATTATCTATGATTTTATCTTTTGAATTTTTTTCAGTATTATGATTTTGAGTTAAATATTTATTTTCAAAATTTTATATCGTCAAGAAAACTTTAGAAAATTATACAACTATTTTTGAGTTTGGAACATTAAATGATTTTTTTTGTGTGTGACTACATCTAATCTATTATTTTATAAATAAAATATTTGAATTTTTGGTACTATTTTTTTTTTAATATATTTTATTATAATTAAAATAAAAAATATATTTAAAATTAAAATTGTATTTTTTATTAATATTTTAAATGAACTACTAAAATTCCATAGTTTTCTAATTAGATATTTTTAAATAGTATATGAATTAATTTTTCTTATATACTATTATATTTTTGTATACAAACATATTTAAACAATATATTTTGAGAGTTTCAAAATAAATAAAAAGTTGTAAATATATATAATTTTAGCCTATGTTAATACATTTATTTTTTATAAAACTATTATATAGTTTACGAATTTTAACTCATTTTAATGATGAGTGATAATTTATTTAAATGAAAATTTTAAAATTTTAAAATTGTTAATTTACCTATTTAATATAATTTTATCATATTTAATTTATGTAGCACTGTTATTTTATATAATCCAGAATTTATTTATAGAATTTATAAAAAAATAGTATAGAATTTTATTTTCTTGTTTTATAATAAATTTTTAGTTAAAATTGATTTATAATAATATTATATTACTAATTACGAATTAATGTGTTATTTTCTAAAAAATATTTAATTTTTAAGTAAGATATTGTTAGATTCTTTCTCAATAAATTTTGTTATAATTAAAAATAAAATTTAAATTAAGATTTGGTTTATTATTAATGTAAATAATCAAATATGTCATATTAACTAATTTTTTAAGTGGTCCTATAACTTATTAGTAGTAGATAAAAATAAGATCTTAAATTAATAGATTAGATTTGCATTATTCAAATTAACTACGGAATAAACGTCATTCTATAGGAAATGAGGTATTCTAGACAATTAGTTTTTTTTTTATGGAGGATGAGTCGCTACGGCATTGCCGACCAGAACCCTAGTACAGGGAAAAAGAATCTTTCAAATTTTCAGTTTTTCATAAAACAAATGATCGATTTGATATTTTAATATTAATTAATTATAATATTGAAAATCTTTGAATTTTAGATTTCATTTTAATTAAATAATAATTAATATTATCCAATATTTACAATGTTATATTATCCAATATTTACAATGATATTCAAAATCTTTGAATTTTAGATTTTCATTCTAATAACATTTTAATATGTAAATATTTTCAATGGTATAGTCAGTAGTATACGTGGTGAGTGCTAATTTTGTATTATACTCTTAAATTATTAAATAGATCTTCTTTAGGAAATTGTAGAAAAATGACATGTTGCAAACGTGTGATAATCTGATAAATACAAGGATTTTTTTTTTTGTTAATTATGATTTTCTTATACAATAATAATATTCTTGTGTGAGTTTTTTTTTGTGTTTAACTTAAAAATGAAGGTCATTTCTAAAATAATCCAAAAACAATTGTGATTTTCTTGGAGAAATTGATTTGGTCATATCGCTAGTAATTAAAACACGTTTTACCTTTGATTAATGAAATATGGTAAGATAATCAGAACATATAAATAATGAAAGCGAGGGAGAGAAGTATAATTAATATTTGGGTTCTTAATATTTCTGCCTTTGTTTGGATTCTCAGGTGCTGGTAATTGACTAGAAAACGCAAAAGAAAAAGGGATAAAACACACACACTTTTTCTGAGAGAATTAAAAAAAAAGAAGAAATCCGAAAGAGGAGTTTAAATCTCCACGCTTATCTCATCGCCGTTTTTATCAGTCTCTAATTCTGGTTTATGCAGATCTTTTCGAGGACGATCTGATTTTGTTTTTTAATATAATTTTATCATTATTTAAACGGTTCGTTCCTCATTTCTTGTTGATTCCTCTTTCTCTCTCTTTTTTTTTTTCTGGTGTTTAACTTATTTCATTTCTTATTAGTCATTTTTAAAATCTCCATTAGCTTTGTTTTGTTGGGTTCTCTATTTATTAGTAACTCTTCAATTCTCCATTAGGGTTTTTTTTTTTTTTTTGGGGTGGGTATTTCTATTATTGACAGACAGAATCGGAGCTAAAAGCTTTTGCTATTTGGTTGTTCGAGATTCAGTCAGGTACCCGAGTTCGATGTTCGCTTAAATTTAAACTTATTAATTTCATGTTTAGAAAATTTCAATTTATTTACAGATAGAATCTAATGAGCTATGAATCGATGAAGCATAGTGAATGTAGAGCAGTGTCTCTTGCTTTAACTCGAGATTTTGTTTCAGAGAGGAGCAAGTGTTAGAATGTTATATGAAAGTCAGGCAGGATGGGTAAAGTTCGCCATGATTCCGGATCAGGCGATGATTTTGCAATAGACAAAACCTTTCACAAAGGCCCTTGGACATCAGCTGAAGACCAACTTCTGATAGCTTATGTTGATAAGCATGGTGATGGTAACTGGAACGCTGTTCAAAAACACTCTGGCCTTTCTCGCTGTGGCAAAAGCTGCCGCCTTCGTTGGGTGAATCACCTTAGGCCTGATTTGAAGAAAGGCGCTTTTACCGACAAGGAAGAGCAGCGTGTCATAGAACTTCATGCTTCCATGGGTAACAAATGGGCACGAATGGCTACAGAGGTATGTATTATTCTTTATCTCCCTTTTTCCACTCTCTTCTGCTCTAATCTTGTTTTCCCTTTTCAGCTACCTGGTCGCACTGATAACGAGATCAAGAATTTCTGGAACACGAGAGTTAAGAGACTGCAGCGACTTGGCTTACCCATTTACCCTGATGAAGTTCGTGAGCAAGCTATGAACGCAGCAGCTCAAAATGGTCATAACACTGACTCATTGGATGGTCATCATAATCAAGAGTCTTTGGAACCAGACTGTCTCGAGATCCCTGAACTTGATTTCAAGTTCTTACAACTCAATAATTGTTCCTCTTTCTACCAGTCAATGCTTAGCAGTATTCCCTCGGGTAACCAGATGAGACAGAAGCCGTGCTTGTTTCAGCCTAATGTGTACAACGTGATAGGTTCTCCTTGCAACCGCAAACGCTTTAGGGAACCAGAAACTGCGTGTCCTTACACGGGTGGTTATGCTACCAACGACCAAAGTGCTCAGCTTTGGAACTATCCTTTTGTCGAAAGCCCTCCAGGACAGTTCTACGCTGCACCAGATAGCCATTTTCTTGGCAATGCGACATATTCTTCTCCTTCTGAGCCTCTCATTCACGGGGCTGAGAAGTTGGAGCTCCCTTCATTCCAATGTTTTGACACTCAAGAAGAGCCTGGCGATTGGGAAACACAACACTCTAACCCAATGCAGGCAATTGAGTCAGACAATACTTTACTCCAGTCCCCTCTCACACCATCCGATTGTCCATCTTCATTCTGTGATGGATTGTTGGAATCAGTTGTCTATGGATCATCAGGGGAAAAACAGACAACAAATACGGATCCAGATTCCCCGCTACTTCAGTCCTCTCTACTTGGCCATATCGAGCTTACACCAGCCACTGCAAACACAGCAGGTGATAATTTGCGGTCACTTTCAATGTTTGCCTATTTAATTCTCTCTGAACAAACCTCTCTATTCTTCCATCTGCAGGACACAACTTCAATGCTGAAGCCGATTTGGTTCATTTTGGTTCAACTTCCTCAAATGAGAGACGCACATCCTTTGAGGGCGGTGATTGGATAAGACAACTTCTTGGTGAGGATAGGGACTGCACCAAGTAGAAGAGGATTCTCTCGATGCCATGATGCATAAAGACCTCTCTCTCTTTCTCACACACTTCTGATCTCTGACTCAGTCTGAGTAGATTAGTCTGTCTTTGCATATTTCAGTACCGTGGCTACAAAAATAACGACCTATTAGTTTTTTTTTTTTTTTTTGGGTAAGCGACCTATTAGTTTTTAGTGGGTTTAATAAGCAAGCATTTTGCTGGACGAGCTATTTTTGGATCTCCAGATAGATTTTCTTTTTTTTTTATTTGAATATAATGTTAAATTAAACTCGAAAGAAAAATGGTGCTCTGTTTTTTTAAATGAAATATATTTTTTGAAGAGCATTTTTGCCATAAATAAGACAGAATCTGAAAAATGCGAACTACGTCGCTTTTTCCAGCCATCTTTGAAGACCTACCTCATATCTCTTATCTCACATACCTTGCATTATTAAGAATCGAAGCTGAACCATGCATACCAGCATTGTGCTCTCTCCATATCGACTAGATTCCAATATGGAAAACATCTCGAAATAGAAGACCAAAGACACAGTCAAGTTTCTTGTTTGATAAGAAAGTGGTGATGGAGATCTATTCGTTTGAGTAGCTGTTCATCCGTAGTATTTTGTAAGTTGCGCCCATATCTCCTCCAATATTTGCATTTAAAAAAAACAGGTGGTTTTGAGATTCCAAAGGCTGATTACAGAGGCAACATGACTCATCCATATCTGTGTTCAAGTATTTTTTCGAAAATTTGTTTCTCGTGGCCAGCCAGGCGCATAAAGCGTACTTTTGAGTGTTGTGACGAAACCAGATGCTGGTGCACCATTCAACTTTGGAACCGCTTGATCAGATATGGTTCAATGTGTCCCGAGTGCTGAACGTGCATCTGTAAGTGTCCCTCTTACCCCTCCACAGCAATTGATCCTCTGTTTCACTCCTTTATCACGAAGGCCTTGAAGCTCGTGCTCAATATCATTCAAGGCCTTGAAGCTCGTGCTCAATATCATTCACAATTTCAGTTCGATGTCTTCTTCTACGCCGTCTGTCCCTAGCTTGTGGTGTGGCTTGCAACTCTCACATCCACGACACCTTCTATGACTAGTGAGGTCTTGTATGCAGCCTAGATAGAGTAGACCAAATATCGTTCCAAAAAGAGGTAGATCGCTATTGGCGATAAATACAAACATTGGTGATAACTACAAACACGTTTAGGATAATCTTGTCTTCTTAGATAATGATTGACTTGTATTAGATAAGCATGATATTATTCCTGGTTGTTATAGGAGTTAGGGTTCATTCGTTTGTATATATATGGTTGAGGTACGATGAATAAAACACAGCAGTTCAATATCTTATTCTACATGGTATCAGAGCTAAGATCATTCTAAAAAAGCTTACAGTTTTCGTGGTTGTTCAAAGTTTGAACAAAGATCGTCAGTGGCGATGGTGGACGAAGATTCCAAAAGCAAAGAAGAGACGACGGGAGTTGTTGTGAAGACCGGAGGTGCAGTGGCTGAGTCAGCTCCTTCATCACCCTATACGTTGTATGGATCCGATAATCCAGGATCTATGATTACTCCAGTCATGTTGAATGGAGAGAATTATAATCAGTGGGCAAACGAGATGCTTAATGCACTTCAAGCCAAACGTAAAACTGGTTTCATAAACGGGACTCTCAAGAGACCAACAATGGAAAGTCCAGACTATGAAAATTGGGTTGCAGTGAACTCAATGATTGTAGGATGGATACGTGCTTCAATAGAACCCAAAGTTAAGGCATCGGTGACATTCATCTCTGATGCAAGTCAGCTCTGGTCAGAGTTGAAGCAACGTTTTTCTGTTGGAAATAAAGTTCGAATTCATCAGCTCAAGGCACACTTGGCTTCGTGTCGTCAAGATGGTCAGAGTGTCCTTGAATATTATGGTCGTTTGTGTTCTCTTTGGGAAGAGTACGCAATTTATAGGCCGTTGCCTATGTGTACCTGCGGTGTTGCGCTAGAGATTTCGAAGGAAAGAGAAGATGACAAAGTTCATCAGTTTCTGATGGGCCTTGATGATTCACGGTATGGTGGTTTGTGTACTACACTCATTGGAATGGATCCGCTGCCAACCATAGGTGAAGTATACTCCAAAGTGATCAGAGAGGAACAGAGGTTGTTGGCTTCTCGTGGTCGTGAACAACATCAAGAAGCAGTTGGGTTTGTTGCTCGACAAGGAGAGGTATCATCTCGAAGTGAAGGACAAATCAATTCAAAAGGAGACTCGATACTTCGTGACAGATATCGAGCAGTGACATGTTCACATTGTGGTCGTACTGGACATGAAAAGAAAGACTGTTGGTCCTTAAACGGTTTTCCAGATTGGTGGAATGAACGTGTGGAACGAGGTGGTGTAGGCCGAGGAAGAGGTCGAGGTAGTAGAGGTGTGAGTACCGTTGCAGGTCGAGGTAAGGGACATGTGTCGGCTGCTCATGCTACGAGCTCAAATGCCTCAGCATTCCCGGATTTTACTCAAGATCAATGGAAGGTTCTATCTCAGTTAATCCAAAAAAAATCAAGTGCCGATAAGCTTTCTTGTAAGAAAAATTTAGGTGATGTAATACTCAACACATGAGCGTCTCATCATATGACTGGACAGCTCTCCTTGTTAACAAATGTGGTCAAGATACCACAATGTTCAGTTGGGTTTGCTGATGGTAGCAAGACGTTTGCACTCAGTATGGGAAGTTTCCCACTCACGAAAACACTCTCGTTACCTAACGTTCTCTATGTGCCTTCTTTGAATTGCACCCTTGTTTCGGTCTCTAAGATCTTGAAACAAACAGGATGTCTTGCCACTTTCACTGATACAATCTGTGTTTTTCAGGACCGTTTCTCGGGGACTCTAATTGGAACCGGTGAAAAGCGTGATGGGGTTTATTATGTAACGGATGTAGCTACTGCAAAGATTCACACAGTCAATGCCTCTTCTGATCAGTCTTTGTGGCATCAATATTTAGGACATCCTAGTTTTTCAGTTGTTTCGGCTTTACCTATGTTTCATCTTCTCCGCCTAGTTCTACTTCCTGTGACATTTGTTTTCGAGCTAAACAAACTAAAGAAGTTTTTCCAGACAGTTTTAATAAATCAGATGAGTGTTTTTCACTGATTCATGTTGATGTTTGGGGTCCGTATCGTGTTCCATCTTCCTGTGGTGCAGTTTATTTTCTTACAATTGTAGATGACTTTTCCCGAGCAGTTTGGACGTACTTACTACTCGAGAAGTCAGAAGTTCGCGGTGTGTTGGTTAACTTTTTCGCCTACACAGAGAAACAATTTCGTAAAACGGTTAAGACCGTTAGAAGTGACAATGGTACTGAGTTTATGTGTCTCTCTTCCTACTTTCGTGAACATGGAATCGTTCATCAAACATCTTGTGTTGGTACGCCGCAACAGAACGGTCGTGTCGAGCGCAAGCATAGACATATACTTAACGTCTCTCGGGCTTTGTTGTTTCAGGCAAGCTTGCCGGTGACTTTTTGGGGAGAAGCAGTTTTAACTGCGGCTTACCTCATTAACCGGACACCAACGTCTGTTCTCAAGGGTCGTTCTCCGTACGAAGTTCTTCATGGATGCAAACCAGACTTGTCTCAATTACGAGTCTTTGGGTCAGCATGTTACACTCATCGCGTGACTCGCAGCAAAGACAAATTTGCAGAAAGAAGTCGAATGTGTGTATTTGTTGGTTATCCTTTTGGAAAAAAAGGATATAAGGTGTTTGATATGGAACGCAATGAGTTCCTAGTATCCCGTGATGTGATTTTTCGAGAAGAGGTATTTCCATTCGCAAGTAGTGGTTCTTCTACGATGTCTTTCATTCCTGCCGAAGGTATAGACGAAGATTGGATGGTTGATATGCCTGTCAACGTAAGGGGGAGTGCTCCTGCACCTATTTCTGAACAAAAACAAGTTGATTCCCATGTTGCGCCAGTTGTGGAAGAGTGTGACAGTTCTGATAAAACAAAGGAAGTCTTGGAAGTTGACAGTGTTGAAGTTACAGCTGAAACCGACGACAGCTCAACTGTTAGTGTTTCGGTAGATTCTCCACCAAAGTCTAGTGAGTTGCAGGTTCCTGGAGTTGCTTCAGAATCTGTTTCGCAGTCGCCAAGTGCGCCTCTTGGCCGTGGTCTTCGACCGCATATTCCATCTGTTAAGTTGAAAGATTACATCACCTACAACACAGAGGCAAAAGCTTTGGTTAGTATGAAGTCCAAAACCCCTCACGCTCCCATCGTTCAGTCCTCGGTCTCGGTTCAAGGTAACTCACTCTATCCTTTGACCCATTATATATCTGATTCTCACTTCACTCCAAAGCATCGTGTGTTTTTAGCTACGTTAACATCAGCTAAAGAACCCAAGCACTTTAAAGAAGCAGTGGGAATCAAAGTTTGGGATGATGCCATGACAGCAGAGGTCGTAGCGCTTGAAGATCAGCATACATGGGATATAGTCGACTTACCAGACGGGAAAGTGGCTATTGGAAGCCAGTGGGTATACAAAATTAAATATAATGCTGATGGTACTATCTTGAGATACAAAGCTCGTGTGGTGGGGATGGGGAACAAACAAGTCGCAGGTGAGGATTATAACGAGACGTTTGCTCCTGTTGTTAAGTTAACAACTGTTCGAACTTTGTTAAAGATTATTGCTTCAAAACAATGGGAAGTTTATCAGATGGATGTTAATAATGCATTTCTCCATGGTGATCTTGAAGAAGAAGTGTATATGTTACTTCCTCCAGGGTTTCGTCATTCGCACCCTAACAAAGTGTGTCGCCTCCGCAAATCCTTATATGGACTCAAACAGGCTCCTCGTTGTTGGTTTACAAAGTTGTCTGATGCATTACTTAAATTTGGTTTTCTCCAGTCATATGATGATTATTCTCTTTTCTCTTACACTTGTAAGGGAATTGAGATTCATGTGCTTATCTATGTGGATGACCTGATCATTTGTGGTAATCATAGTCACATGATTCAAAAGTTCAGAGAGTACTTGGGAAAGTGTTTTTCGATGAAGGATTTAGGCAAGTTAAAATACTTTCTTGGCATCGAAGTTAGCAGAGGACCTGAAGGAATGTTTTTATCTCAAAGAAAGTATGCTATGGACATTGTTGCTGATACTGGAAATCTTGGTTCTAAGCCCGCAGACACACCTCTTGAGCAGAACCATCACTTAGCGACAGTTGATAGCCCTGACTTGTCTGATCCGAAGCCCTACCGTCGGTTAATGGGGCGTTTGATCTACCTCACTCATACACGGCCAGAACTAAGTTACTCTGTTCACATACTGTCACAATTCATACAGAAGCCTAAGGAAGCTCACTGGGATGCAGCGCTTCGAGTTGTTCGATTTCTTAAAGGGACTCTGGGTCAGGGGATTTTCATCAGCTCGAGTCCAGACTTGTCGCTTACCATATACTGCGACTCAGACTGGTCTTCATGCCCATTGACTCGACGATCTCTTAGTGCTTTTGTGGTAATGTTGGGTGACTCACCTATCTCATGGAAGACTAAAAAGCAGAAAACAGTGTCTCATTCTTCCGCTGAAGCTGAGTATCGTTGTATGGCAGTTGGTCTGCGTGAAATTAAGTGGCTTCGCAAGTTGTTAAAAGGATTGGATGTTGAACAAAATGAGCCCACACGATTTTTCTGTGATAGCAAAGCTGCCATTCATATCGCGTCTAATCCAGTCTTTCATGAGCGTACGAAGCATATCGAGAATGACTGTCACTCTGTTCGAGATGCTGTTAAAGGAGGCCTCATCAATCTTCATCATATTCGCACAACTGAGCAGGTTGCAGATATTTTGACAAAAGCACTTGGTCGTGTTCAGTTTAGTACTTTGTTGTCCAAGTTGGGTGTTCGGAACCTTCACACTCCAACTTGAGGGGGAGTATTGGCGATAAATACAAACATTGGTGATAACTACAAACACGTTTAGGATAATCTTGTCTTCTTAGATAATGATTGACTTGTATTAGATAAGCATGATATTATTCCTGGTTGTTATAGGAGTTAGGGTTCATTCGTTTGTATATATATGGTTGAGGTACGATGAATAAAACACAGCAGTTCAATATCTTATTCTACAATCGCCCATTACCAATTTCAACTTTACATAATGTACGAGCCAAAACTATGAATCTCAGAATTTTGCACCACATCCAGGGTCCAGAACATTCGAACATGTGCATTTACGAACTGACCATAGAGATTTACTTTCATTAATGTTTTACGAACCCATTTTTACCTACAGTGACACTTAGTTTGAACCAATGCATCATAGGAGTTTCAAACTACATACTATGTTCGCGTCAGTGAGAATCCTGAGGCCCAAACTGTAAGCCTCGATCCGGACACTCGTCCAACCCGAACCGATAAGTGACCCGGTCTTATTGGATTAATTTTAAGTTCTTATCCTATTTAATTATAACTAGGTTTTGAACCGCGTTTTCTACTTTTTATGTTTCACAATTATAATTATTCATATGTTATAATTGTTCGTAAAATGTATTTATTGATGATGTGTTATTTATGTTAGATAAGACATTTGCTAGTTGGTAATTTTATAAATTTCACCATTTTCAAATATATTTGTTTATAAAGCATACAATTTGGATAATTTGTGTATATTAATACATATATACTAATAAAACACAATTTTCATAATTTTGGATTTGATATGTTTCTAATGTATATAGTCCGTACTTTATGTTATATATACTATTTAGTTATAAGAATTGTAATGGTTAGATTAATTAAAAATGAGACATCATAAGATATAAGATACTGTTGGGAAATATTTAAAACATATTGTAAATATAAGGGTGATAAAAAAAATAAAAAGCTTATATATTTAGGTTATATTGTGCCAGATTTAATTACGGTTTTAGTCTAATTAGCCAACATAATGTATATTTTTTTGGCGCAAAGAAAACTAACTTCTTAAACTCTTTTTTGACTGATTCTTAGACTCTTATTTCTTCAATAATCAGAACCAAACATCAATGGTTACTTAGCATCGACATTGAACATCATCAGATCCTCAGCCAAAAGAATAAAGGTTAGAGTCTTTCCTATGGTTTGAATATTTTATTCAATAATCTGTAGACATGTTATTTTTCTATGAGTTTTCATTCACACATGAATAATACTAACTTTTATTTAGGGTTTTATCATGTAATTGTTCTACTCAACCAGCAGGAGAAGACCTCACATGAATGAACAGATGATGTTGACAAAAAAGAACAGCTGGTCACCAAGAGGCTAAGGAGACTTAAGGGAAAGCCAAGGATAATTAGCTCAACTGGAAAAGATCCTGACCATTGTGTCAAGAGGTTCCCAGTTCGAGTGACAGCTGAGACGAAACCAATATTACATGCTGTGGTTTCGGGTCTAGGGGATTAAGGCTTCGGCCCTGGGGATTAAAGCTTCGACCCGAACCTCCTAGTAATTAAAAAAAAAAGCCAAGGATAATTACACTGTGGTAACTGTCTCCGTGAAGCTGAGATGATCTGCAACCCTTGATTTGGAACAGTGAAATTTCTGCAATAGTTTCATCAATGTTGGGAACATGAAATGGTAAATCTTTTTAGCTTTTTAGTTTTGTGATAGTTATAGGGTGAACGAACATGGAGTTTGGCATTTACAGGTACTGTTAGAGAAAAATCCTTGTTCGTTTTTATTGCAGGAAAGTTTGAATATCGGGTAACTGGAAAAAAAATTAATGGACATTACCCCAAGCAACAATCATGAACCATGTCTCTCAATTCATGAAAACTGCAGGTAAACTATACAAATTGTGGAAGAGAATAAGACGCTAGTTTTTTTTTTTTTATATAGAAGAAGTAGTTCCTAGGTTTATGATAATCGTAGCTTTGAACTTAGAGAGAATTGTCAACTGTGACTCAAAACTTGGAGTTAAACCCAAAAAATCCTTGTTCGTTTTTATTGCAGGAAAGTTTGAATATCGGGTAACTGGAAAAAAAATTAATGGACATTACCCCAAGCAACAATCATGAACCATGTCTCTCAATTCATGAAAACTGCAGGTAAACTATACAAATTGTGGAAGAGAATAAGACGCTAGTTTTTTTTTTTTATATAGAAGAAGTAGTTCCTAGGTTTATGATAATCGTAGCTTTGAACTTAGAGAGAATTGTCAACTGTGACTCAAAACTTGGAGTTAAACCTAAAAAAATACCAAAACTTGGGTCAAAGGCAAAAGTAACTTAAAAGGCTATTGAAATTACAACTATCCCCTTGTGAACAAACAAAAAAAACAGAATTTTTTTTACGTTTTTAACCCTCACAAGTCGTCTGGACAGTTATTCTTAAACGTAATTTAAAATTTTTGTAAAAAATATTTTGATAAGTGAAAAATGGAAATTATGTAATTAACATATGTCTTAAGAGATATAAATTAAGATATAACAAATTTCAATTGTTTTCAGCATAGATGAGTGAAAGTAGTGAGTCATGATATTCTTTAGTTTATGTTTCATCAACATATGTTGTAGTAATGTATGTGTTCTTAGGGTTAGATTTTGGAAAGCATTAAAACCGTTTTTGAAAAATTTAAAAATTACCTAAGCGTGTTCATTTCTGTGTATAGTAAACAGTATTGAAGTATAATTTGATTTTATAACGTGGTTAGTTAGTTAATTTAGTCATTTTAGTTTAGGGTTTCATTTTAGGGTCTAGGACGACTTAACATTTAGTCGTCTGTAAACGGACGACTAAATATTAAGTCGTCTGATGTACATTATCCGCCAGACGACTTATTTGTAAGTCGTCTAAACCGGACCAAACCTTAAATTTTTCCACTGTACTTTTAAAGCTAACCGGATTATTTACCCAATATATAAGGTGATTTTTTTTTTGTGTTAATTTTTCGCAAAAACCCTAACAGTTCTCTCTCAAAGGCGATATCAAAGGCGATTTCGAGTTCCCACTATTTCCGAACAAACCATCGTTCTCAACGTCGGCTATCTATCTCACTTCATTCTCACCGTTCTCACCGCCGCTTCCTCTAAACAGGTAGCAGCCCGCTTCTTCTAAACCCTAGCACCGCCGCTTCCTTTGTTGTTTAGTTAGGTTGGATGTTGTTTTCCTCTCATTTTATGGTTACGATTTGTGATTTCAAGCAATTTGTGGATATTTTCATTTCAAATTAGGGTTTCAAAGATTGGGGATTTCAATCGATTTGTGGTCTAGTTAGGTTGGATGTTGTTCTCCTCTCATTCGTCTGGTCAGCTTTCAAATGTTCTACTGGAAGTCTTGGTAGACTTATAATTAAGTTGTCTGGAAAGTCTTCCAGGTGGACGACCCAGACGACTTAATCTAAGTCTTTCAGGTGGACGATCCAGACGACTTAGAATTAAAATGTTTCCAATTCGTTTCTTGTTTGCAGATGGCGAATCAGCATGAACCTCACTTCTTGAAGCCTCTGCTTCCTGGTTTCGACTGTGGCGTGGTATACACACGCTCTCTATTTCTCCTCTGTTTATTTCCTTTGCTTATCTTCTCCTTTGTTGACTTGTAGACAATACCACTTGCCTTCTACTCAAAACACATAGAAGGCAAGCCGAACCAAGGAAACTGGACACTAGGATCGGACGCTTCACACCAAACTTGGGAAGTTATACAAGAAGGAAGAAGACTCACCGATGGTTGGGAAGCCTTCGCCGAAGCACACTCCCTTTGCATCGGTGACATTCTCGTGTTCAAAAAGGAAGGAGACATGGTATTTCATGTGACTCCTTTCGGTCGTAGTGGTACTGAGATTCAGTATACACCTCCTCAAGGGGATGATGCTGCGGATGGTGCCTCAACTTCCTCGTCTCTTCCTAAATGATGGATGTTTGTCTTGCTATTGTCTTATTGTAATCTGCTTCTAGCGGACTTGTAATGGATGACTTCTATGTTGTTGTCCCCTTGTTTCAAAATGTTTTTAAACCTATGACTTGTAATGGATGATCAACTTTTATAACTACAACTCCTTTTTCCTCTATGTACAAATCATGGTAACACCATTGTGGATGGTCTTAGTAGACGACTAATAATTAAGTCGTCTGGAAAGTCATCCAGCCGGAAGATTTGTCAGACGACTTAATTTATTAGTCGTCTAAGAAGTCTAACACAAATTCTAACACAAATTTAAAAATTACCTAAGCGTGTTCATTTCTGTGTATAGTAAACAGTATTGAAGTATAATTTGATTTTATAACGTGGTTAGCTAGTTAATTTAGTCATTTTAGGGTCTGGGAAGACTTAATATTTAGTCGTCTGTAAACGGACGACTAAATATTAAGTCGTCTGATGTACATTATCCGCCAGACGACTTATTTGTAAGTCGTCTAAACCGGACCAAACCTTAAATTTTACCACTGTACTTTTAAAGCTAACCGGATTATTTACCCGATATATAAGGTGATTTTTTTTTTTGTTAATTTTTCGCAAAAACCCTAACAGTTCTCTCTCAAAGGCGATTTGAATTCCCACTATTTCCGAACAAACCATCGTTCTCAACGTCGGCTATCTATCTCACTTCATTCTCACCGTTCTCACCGCTGCTTCCTCTAAACACTAGCGCCGCCGCTTCTTCGAAAACCCTAGCGCCGCCGCTTCCTCTAAACCCTAGCGCCGCCGCTTCCTCCGAACAAACCGTCGCTTCCTCTAAACACTCATTGCCGTTTAACATAAACGTTGTCTCTATCAATTTACTCATTCTAACCGTTTCACGTTTATTTTTTCAGATCTATAACCGCAATGACGAGTACTCCTTCTGCGACTAGTCAGGTACTCCTTCTGCGACTAGTCAGGTTCGCTTTAAAGTTTTCTACTGGAAGACTTGTAATTTAAGTCGTCTGAAAAGTCTTCCAACTGGACGACTTAGTAGACGACTTAATATTTAGTCGTCTACTAAGTCGTCCAGTTGGAAGTCTTTCCAGACGACTTAATTATAAGTCGTCTACTAAGTCGTCTTGTTAGATTTAGCTTGTTTAGCTTATCTCTATTGTTGTCTTTGATTATTTTGCAGACAAAAAGGATGGATATTCCAGAACTCCCCCGTAGGTTATACACATTAGAGGAAGAACCAGAAGCCCACAATAGCATTTCGTATCACACGGATAATAGCAAGTTGCACACTGCTCTTAGGGAAGCCCTTACTGATGAAGAATTTGAAGAGCTCAAGGAGTCGAGTTTGGGAGTTTTCATCAAGTTCAAGGAGCAGGGATTTGGTTGGGCTTCAAGGCTGGTTCACTACATGCTCAGTTTCAAGCTGGACATTAAGAAGAAGTATGAGATGTGGTCTCTCGTTGGTCCAGAACCTTTGAGGTTTTCACTGTTAGAGTTTGAAAACCTCACTGGTCTAAACTGCGAATACATCGAGGACCTTGAGAGACCAAAATGTGAAGTTACCAAAGAGATGGTATCTTTCTGGGGGATGCTGGGAGTTCATCTGGAAGCTGGCCCAACTACTGATCAGATAATAGCAGCGCTGAAGAGATGCGATGATTGGTCTAGGGAAGATCGCAAGCGGCTCGCGTACCTTTCCATCTTCGTTGGATTCATTGAAGGGAGAAAGTTTTCAACCGCTACACGATCTAGTCTTGCAAGGCTAGTGATGGACTTTAGAACGGTTTGAGAATTATCCATGGGGGAGAGTCGCGTTTAAGGTGCTGATGGACTCTTTGTGGAACAAAGATATCACTGGCTGTTACACGGTGGATGGGTTTATACAAGTTCTTCAGGTCTGGGTATACACAGCTATGCCGGAATTGGGTGCTAGTATTGGTGTTCCCAGAGCAAACAGTCCGTCTCCACCGATACTGGCTTACGAGGGCAGCAGAGGTCGCAGATCAATGAAAGCTGCTATCTTGAAACAGGTATTTACTTCAATCCAAAAGACTGCGCAGACGACTTATATTAAAGTCGTCTGGAAAGTCTTCCAGCTGGAAGACTTACCGGACGACTTAATTATAAGTCGTCTGGAAGGTCGTCCAGCTGGACGACTTAGTAGACGACTTATAATTAAGTCGTCTATTTAGTCTTTTTTTTCAAATATCTAACTCGATTCTTCTATTTACTGCAGACCCGCGTGATCAACTTTGTTGAGAAGGACCTTAGTGAAATGTGGCCAAAATGGGACTCCGAGGTTGAGGACCTGCCCACGGAGAACATTATTAAAGTCATGTATGATCGGAGACCGTGGAAGTGGACCATGGATTGCTGGGAAGTCACTGGTACTAAGGTCTATACCAAACCTAAGGTTGTGACTCCATCGAAGAAAGCCACAGAGATGGTTGTGGTGGAGGAGGAGGAAGACAATCCAAGACCTCTGAAGAAAGCTCGTAAAGGGGCTAGTGAAGAGGCTCCTAAAGAGGCTCCTAAAGAGGCTCCTAAAGAGCCTAGTGAAGAGGCTACTGGGATAACCAGAGAGGAGATGGCAAATATGTTCAAGGAAGTAGTTGAATGTATGAAACATGGGTTTACGAAGTGCCTCAAGGAGATTAGGAAGTTGTCCGATAGGGTGGAAGCTGTGGAGAAGATGGTTGGTGTCACCAAAGCCAAACAGACTACCCCTGAAGCCCAAGAATCCGAGGTTAGTAACAAATCCTCTCCCAACAAGAATTAAGTCGTCCACGGTCATCTAGTTGTCCAGACAACTTATATTTAAGTCGTCCAGGGTTAACTAGTGTGCTATTTATATTGCAGAGAGAAATTCGCGATGAGGCGAACTCGGGAAAGAAGAGCTTGCCGGAGGATAAAGCAGATGGTGTCTCCTCCAAAGACCAACCGAGCGTCGCTCCCACCGATCAACAACCAAGCGTTCCAGTTCCACAATCAAGCGTTCCAGTTTCAGAACAGAGCCTGGTTGTATTGGACAAAACAGCTCCCACTGCTTCGGACTTTAAGGTAACGGCTGCTAGATACATAGATAAGTTGGATGCTTCTGTGCGTGCAAGGAGTGAACGAGCGAAGAAACCTGCTCCCGCGCAGAAATCTCCTTATACGGCAGAGAAAAAGAAAGATAAAGTGGCAGCTTATAATCCATTTCCCCACTAGACAGACCTAAGTTGAAGGAACTCGCTGATTGGTTGAAAACTGATCCGTAAGTGATTGCTTTACCCATAATAGCTTGATTTAGTCTACCAAAACTGATTGCTTTTTTGTTTGCAGTCATTATTTCACTAAGAAGGAAGACAAACCGCGTACATCACCAACTTGGTGGTATCACACCCTCCGGACAGCCAAAGCATGGCTGGAAGACTGCGTAAGTCTTCTGCTTATCTTGTATCTTTTTCGTCTGGACTTAAATATAGGTCGTCTACAAAGTCGTCCAAGTAGACGACTTATATTTAAGTCGTCTGGTAAATATAAGTCGTCTGGAAAGTCGTCTACAAAGTCGTCCAAGTAGACGACTTTCCAGACGACTTATATTTACCAGACGACTTAAAGATAAGTCGTCTACGTGGACGACTTTCCAGACGACTTATATTTAAGTCGTCTGGTAAATATAAGTCGTCTGGTATCTTCTAACTTGTATTATTTTATATGCAGCATATAGATGCTTGGATTAATTTGCTGAGGCAAAGGTATCAGGAGAACCCACAAGGTTTCAGGAGCGAGCGAATGTGCTTCCTGGATCACAACTTTTCCCAAACTTGGAGAGACCACTATCCGAGATTCAAATTATCGGAACCCGATCACAGAGGTTTAGGAAGAATGCTACCTGGTGGGGCGTGGAATTATTATGACGGATCAATACCATCATTTTGCCAATCAAACAAGGTGTGGGGGGAGGACATTGATGATATCTATGCGCCAGTGAACTTGGACAACACTCATTGGGTTGCTATTTGGATATCGATCCCTAAGAGGCACATAGTCGTCTGGGACAGCATACCTTCAGCTACGGCAGCAGAAGCATGGGATGAGATAATGCAGCCTTTTCTCGAGATGGTCCCTTATCTGCTTGTTGAGTGCGCTGCCACCGACGAACTACGGGTCACATACGGGTTGGAGCCATACACATATGAGAGACAGGGAAATGTACCCACGGCCAACAATGGTGATTGTGGCGTGTACACTGTAAAGTACATTGAATGTCATGCTCTTGGGGTCCCCTTTAACGAAAGAGACTTTGCTAGGTCCAACGCGAAGTCTATGAGGGATAAGATGGCGGTGGATTTATTTACGGAGCTTGGTGATCTGCATTTGAAAGAAAACCAGGATGGTGATAAGTTCGTGGGCATGTATGATTAGAACTTGTCTTTGTAAATCCCTTGTAAAGTTCGTGGGCATTTGAACTTGTCTTTGTAAATCCCTCTTTGTAAATCTCCTATATGTAACTCATTCTCTGTTAATAACAATCAAGTCAATTGACTCACTTTCAGTCTTTGTATTTAAACTTGATTTTGTAACGATTTGTATTTATTCTAGGCTCAAAAGAAATACAACAAAAGACAAACAAAAATCACATAAGTTTTTCAGCTGGACGACTTACAGTTAAGTCGTCTGGAAGGTTTTCCAGCTGGACGACTTACAGTTAAGTCGTCTGGAAGGTTTTCCAGCTGGACGACTTATATTAAGTCGTCTGGAAGGTTTTCCAGCTGGACGACTTATATTAAGTCGTCTGGAAGGTTTTCCAGCTAGACGACTTACAGTTAAGTCGTCTGGAAGGTCTTTTAGATGGACGACTTTCAGTAGAAGGTCGTCTAAATTTTATAAAATACACTGGACGACTTAGTAGAAGGTAGTCTAAAAATGTCATACACTGGACGACTTAGTAGAAGGTCGTCTAAAAATAAAATACACTGGACGACTTAGTAGAAGGTCTTCTAAAAATAAAATACACTGGACGACTTAGTAGAAGGTCGTCTGGACGACTAGTCAACTGGTTGTGTACATTTTTGTTTCGTATGGCCAGTTTCCTTGCAGTTTGAGCATCTATAAGCCCTGTGTTTCTTCCTGGGTTTGTGTCCTCTCATCCTAGATAGCTCCAACCAAGATTGCCATCTTGATTTCTTCTGTCTCCCCGGACCACGCTTTACGTCTGGAGGAAAGCATTCTCGTTCCTCAATATGTTGTGACACGATAGGATATATATTCTCTGAGTATCCTGCATACAAATAATTCTTTGAGTACACTGGACATACAAGTGTGGAGATATGCAAACCAACATGTGTTCCAGCAGCTATAGCATGAGAGCAAGGTATTTTCTCCACTGCATAGACACCACAATCACACTTTGCATGTTCCAAATCAACCACACAGTCCATTTTGCCACCTTTCACAAAGAATCGCCATCCATCAATTGGTTGGACCGTCATCGTATCCGCTATCTCTGTTCGAACAGCAAGCAAGTATTCAACACCCCGGCTATGTTGAGTTGGGAGACTCAAAGCATCTTGTCTCCTTTTCCAATACCATTTTCCTAACTTCTCCCTTATGAACTCCAGCAGGAACGGAATCGGAAATCCTCTTGCTCGCTTCAGTGCGGAATTAATAGATTCAGCGATGTTGCTTGTTTTTATGTTGTATCTGTTCCCCTTACAATAAACCCTTGACCATAGGCTGGCGTCGGCATTCTCCAAATACGTTGCAAGTTCCGGGTTTGCACTCCGTATCTCAGCCATGTACCGGTCAAAATCGTAAACCGTGTGAGCATAAGCAGCCCCTTTCACCAAGTACAAGAGATGTTTCCCTTTAAACTTTTTGACAATGTTATCTTGAAGGTGATAATAACATATTCCTCGGGTTGCCCAAGGAAACACCTTATCACACGCACTTTTAATGGCCGCGTGCCGGTCGGAGACTATCACCAGAGGCTTGTCATGAGATATACAACTAGCCAATTTTGTGAAAAACCATTCCCAAGAAGGATCATCTTCAGCATCCACGATCCCAAAAGCCAATGGGAATATCTGAAAATTCCCATCTTGTGCGGCTGCAACTAACATAACACCTCCATACTTTCCACTTAGGTGAGTTCCATCCACCACAATGACTCTTCTCTGATACTTAAAACCTTTGATAGAAGCTCCAAAAGAGAGAAATAGATACTTAAATCTTTTCATAGAATCAAGTTCTATAGCCGTGATAGAATCAGGATTTGCAATGGAGATTTGCTCGAGATATGATGGCAGACGCGAATACCCTTCTTCTGCTGATCCTCTCACCAATGTTTGTGCATATAACAGTGCTCTGTATGAAGTGGTGTAATCAAGCGCCATGCCAAACATGTTCCTCATTGCATCAGTGATATGCTGCGGAGTTATCCCATCAATGATTCCAACACGATCAATGAAAAGACTACCAACATACTTCGGAGTACAGTGTCTCCGCTGAGCGATTCGGTCTCCCACTGAGCATAAATGTTTTTCCACATACTTTGTTACCCAAAACGTGTTTGTCCCATGTTTCACACTCGCTCTGATCTTCCATCCACAACCGCTAACCCGACATGTTGCCACAAGGAGAGTTTTCGTTGATTTGTATATTCTGAAAGAAAACCTACCCCTCACTGCTGCCAACCGCAGCTCTGAAAGCAGTGCATCCTTGCTAACAAAACTCTGGTTGACATAGATACTGGTACCATCCGATTTTCCTCCTTCAATAGCATTTGTCTTACCATATGTCTTTTCGATTTCTTCAAAACAAATATTATCATCATCTTCCTCGTCCTCATCTTGAACCTTTCCATAAAGATTGTAATCCCACCATTCTGATCCGTTTCACCAACAATAGAGTTATCAGCATCCTCCTCCCCATTTTCCTCCTCCCCATCTTGATTTTCATCTTCAACAAACTCATTATCACCAACATCTTCAAAACATTCATCAGCTTCATCATTATCACCAACATCTTCTTCCCATTCACCAGCTTCATCATTATCACCAACATCTTCAAACCATTCACCAGCTTCTTCCTTTTCTCTGAAACCGTTTCCACCTTGCTGCGGCTTGATACACAAAGACATACTCTATGCGTTTTGAGTATCTCGAGCAAGTTTCGAACTTGTCTATCACTTGTAACATGAATGGGAGGACTGCCTGGAGCCATCATCATTTCTGCTGGTAATGAGTAGCTAATCTCCACAGTCACTGTTCTCATGTCCAGGTTATAATCTTCTTGAGCCATTGCAACAAGTTCAGCATGTGTTGAATCTTCATTCAATAAAAACAATCTTGATCCTTTGAGATCATCAACCACAAAATCCCAACGGCAATCTTTCAACAACCATTCTCCATACACTGCATGTAACTGATGAATCATCTGCAAATATTCAAAAAACACATTAGTAAACATAGAGAAAATGAAGAAGTTCACTAAACATTGCCGCAGACGACATAGAAGTAAGTCGTCCAGAAGACTTAAAGGTAAGTCGTCTAAAGAGGTCACTTTTGCAATTGAAAATTAAATGGGACGACTTAATTCTAAGTCGTCCGGCTTTGTTTGTTAAAAAAAAAAACTCCAGACGAACTTATATATAAGTTGTCTACGAAAAAGGGCTAGTTTTGCATTTGACCGAATCGTGTCAGATCTTTGACTATTGCTGGACGACTTATAATTCAGTCGTCTCTGAGAAAGTTAAAATTTCAATATTTTATTCAAACTAGACGACTTAAACGTAAGTCGTCCTAGGTTAGTTTTGTAATTGAAAAATAAAACTTGAAATTTAACTTTCTCCAGACGACTTAATTGAAAGTCGTCCAGCCAGACGACTTAATTTAAGGTCGTCCGGGTGAAGCAAGGTTTGACCAGAAACTTGGGAAAATTTCTGGACGACTTTGCTTTCCTGGACGACTTGAAATTAAGTCGTCTGGCTGGACGACTTTCATTAAGTCGTCTGGAGAAAGTTAAATTTCAAGTTTTATTTTTCAATTACAAAACTAACCTAGGACGACTTACGTTTAAGTCGTCTAGTTTGAATAAAATATTGAAATTTTAACTTTCTCAGAGACGACTGAATTATAAGTCGTCCAGCAATAGTCAAAGATCTGACACGATTCGGTCAAATGCAAAACTAGCCCTTTTTCGTAGACAACTTATATATAAGTCGTCTGGAGTTTTTTTTTTAACAAACAAAGCCGGACGACTTAGATTAAGTCTTTCGTTTTGACCAGAAGACTTATCAGTAAGTCTTCTACATACAGATGACTTAAGAGTAAGTCTTCTACGCGAACAGATCTTGAAAAAAATTCAAATTCGTACCTTAAACTAGGTGAGATGACTTCGTTTGCACACATGGTCTTCTCCAACCACCCAGAACCTCAAACGAAAGCAACCGTAAGTCAAAACGAAAGAAATATGGCTCTGTCAACCGTAAAATATTTTGAATCAAAAGCTTGAGTTTTTTGGATGAATATGGAGAGAAAGTGAAAGAAATGTTGTTTTTAGTTCATAACAGGTCGTACAACGTTGTTGAACTATTCATTAAAGGGCATTAAAAGCTCCAAACAGGTAGTACAAGGTTGTTGAACTATTCATGGTAGTGGCAATATTGTAAATACTTGAAGATGATGAGGTTGAGACAGTAAAGAAGCCATTTTCGAAAAACCAAAAAAAAAAAGTTAATGGCATTTTCGTAGATAAAATGCAGGTGTGGGGTGAAAATCTCAAAAAAAAATGAGTCAAACAGAAAAGGTTAGTTTTCTGTTTGACTCCAAGTTTTGAGTTACTTTTGCAAAAAGGCCTTGTTTAATTTCCTTTAAAAATATAAAATTAAAAAAAAAGATGGAGGATAACAAAAATTGTTTATCAAATCTTTACTATTTAGAAATCATTAATGTCATATATTTTTTATTCATATTAGGTATTCGTATTTTTTATTTAAGGAGAAAGAATGTAATAACGTATTTTTTTAATGTATTTTGTTATTTTCACTTCTAAAATAGAAGAACTCTATAATAGAGGTGAGATATGCTCCAATGTATTTATCTAAAATAGCAATCTTCAAATATAAAGTAAAAAATAGAGGAGTGCTACTTCTTCCTCTATAAATAGAGGAAAAAAAATAGAGATCTATATTATAGAGGAAGAAATAGAAGTGAGTTAGAACAATTTAACCTCTAATGATATTATAGAGGTGAAAATAGCAATGAGTTGGAGATGCTCTAGTAATGTGAATAATATATAATGAAGGTCCAATGGCAGAAAATGTAATTACTCTAGTAGATATGAATTTTTTAATATAAAGTGTGAGAAGTCCTCTTATGCTGACACATCAGCATAATGACAATTTTGTGATTATATTGCACTTTAAAGATTAGTTATTAAAAATGCTCATTTTTTAATATATAGAGAATTATCTTAATTTCTAGCTATCAATTAGGGGTGATTATAGAAACCCAAAGCAAACCAAACTAAAGGGGTCTTATTGGATCAAGGATTTGAGAGAAATCACTAATCTCTTCTTATTCTATCTAACATTTACAAATTCCATATGAAATTCAAGCTTATTGGATTAGTCATTTGTATAAATTCTCTCAAATTCTATCTTATTGGAAAATATAATTTTTTCAACAAAATCCATCAAATGGGATTTTGTGGAATCTGAATGTTATTTTACAGTGAAAAATAACCAATTGAAATATCACCATCCTAGGATATGGTATTTTGAATGTTTTTAAATAGAAAAAATTCTTTCACATTTTAAAAATAAAATTTTTTTTTGAAATAAAATAAAAATATTTGAAAAATATTTTTATTTTTTTATATTTTATATATTTCAGAAAACGATAATAATATCAAATTTTAGTAATGTAGAAATAATATTATTATTTAAATAAATACTAAAATTTAAAAAGAAAGATTTTTTTCAAAAACCCAAAAAAATTATGCAGAAAGATATAAAACTTGTAACAAATCTTTTTATGATTTATTCAAATCTTGAGGTTCCTTGTATTTTCTCAAATCTTAATTTCTCTCAAATTCTTAAATCAATAAGCCCCACTAAATTGAACCAACCCAAACCAATCAAATAATGTCCCAACCATTTAATTAAATGTTTTATCATCCAAATGGTTCAGTGTAGTTTAAAACTGAGCTCATTCAAAAACAAAAGTTTATAATTAAATTAACTACATATATAATAATACTATTAAGATTTAAGATATATAACAATCCAACCTACAGTTATTATAGCTTAGTTTGAGGCATGATCGGTGGCTTATGACTTGTCTTGGCTCGAAAGGAGCACGGGGTGGTCTCCAACTTTTGATACAATCAATAAAGCTGAGAAATCTAGTTAAAGGAAATGGATTTCACATCGTCTTAAAGAAGAAGGAGATGGATTTAGTTCAGGCCTAGGGTTCGAGGGACTTGAAGATATGTTTCATTTGTCCCTCTCTCTCTTCACCATTCACCCAGAGTTTGACGCTCGGTAAGTTCAGCGAAATGATGAAGAGGAAGAAAGAATCTACATATCGAAAAAAACGAGCTAAAAGTGCTATGATACCATATTATGCGATTAAGAGGGAAACTTATTTTCAGTCGTACAAAATGAGTTTGGTACATAAAATATAAAATTGGACTAATCCTGTAAATCATATGAAATTCATGATACCGTTAAACTAAATCATATCTAAATCGGACTCTACTACATTGATAGTTCTCTAGTTTTTCAGATTTTCTTTACTTAAAAAAAATAAATTAAAATTTTATTTGTATCTCGAGCTCCTAAAACTTTTCTAATCTATCTACACTAAATCTGTATTATTAGAATTGAAGTACATGTAGAAAACGTTTTGACATTACAAAAAAATTACAATGTGTACCACTTAAGTTTAACCTAAAATAACTCATTTTAATTAAGGCAATATTCTAATCATATTTATAACCAAAAATATCATATTTTGGGACCACGTTAATCTTTTATATATGTGTTCCGACATATATGAGTCATATCACTATTTAAACGTGTTTATATTTTCAACGATTTAATTTTTTTTCATTTTACTTAAATATTTTATTTCCATAATTTTATTTTATTGATTAATTAGATAAATATTTTCATATAAAATAAAAATATTTAAAATATCTGATATTCTCCTTACAAAATGAGTTAACGAACATAATAATTTATTTTAATTTTAAAACATTAGAGATATATACTCAATGCAAACATATTAAAATTTACAATGATATTTATTTAAAAATATAAATACGATAAGTTCGTTAGAAGAATTATGATCTATGTATCATAACGGGTCAAAACCGGACATAAATATATCTAATTTTAAGTTAGTTCACCAAAAAATAACTAATTTAAATTTTATCCCACCACAATGTAAAAAAACAGAAAATACATAAATTATATTTAAGAGTTTATATCTTTATTTGATATATTTTTTATAAACCAGCAAATAATCATGTGATTTTAAATTGGGGGTCAAAATCTGTTTTGTTTAAATCCTGATTTTTTTTGAAAATTCCTTTGCTTTTAACACATAATGAAATCTTTCTCAAATCATTAGTTCAATAATCTCCTCCTAAATCTCAATAATATGAATTTGGGGGGAAACCATCAATTAATAAGTCCTTTTTAGGTGATTGATTTCATTGCTGGTTCATATGTTCTCCATCACTTAAGTACATACACCTCATGTTACAATCAAAGAGTAGAATTATCCCAATCAACTAATGTAACAAACAATTTTGCTCTTTTCTCGCTCAAGTCTCCTATCTATAATCCGAAATCAACAACACGCAAAGACTTTTGACTTCAAGGTCTAGTCATTATATATAACTGTTGGTAAGCATTATGCAAAAAGATTGACCACAATAAAACATTTACATAAGAAGTTTGACACCATAGTCTAGTAGTACTTAAAGTAAGTAAAATCTCTTACCAAAAACTTGCAACTATTTAAGTCTACAAAAAGAAATATTTTTAAAAATTGGTTAAAATTGAGATTACAATTACTGTATATTAAAAAATAACTCTAATTTGTTTCTTTTGCAAATACTTTTTCCATTTTCTGTCGTTAATGATTTTACTAACTTTGGATGATGTTTTAACCAACTTTCTTTTGAGGATCGTGCACTAATATCATAAATCTAAAAAGAGTGTTGTGTACTGTAAGATTTTTGATGTCATTTGTTTTAATAGTGGAACTCTGAAAAGTTGAATTGATTTGAAATTAAAAATTAAATTTAAACTTACACTAGAGCTTGGTCCTGTCCACGTACATGTGTTTGTTTTTAAAAGAATAAATAAAATTATTCACAACACAAAAATAAAATGTTGCACAAATAGTATGTTTGGATGAGAGTTTGTTTCAATTGTCTATATATAATATTTATAATAGATCGATGATTTTTTTTATCTGTCTTTTCGTGATTCTCTCATATTATGGTTTGAATATTAAACTAAACAAACTGATATTTTATATAACATATTTGTCAATTAATATTTTTAATTAAATTAAACACATTTTTGATGTATTTTTTTATTTATACATCAATTAGTAATGTTTATGTATATTAATGATTTTTTTTCAAAAGATAAAATATTTATGTCAAATAAAATAATAATTTAGTTTTAATAAGATAGATAATTTTTTTTAACTTATTATAAATTAAATAAATTTTATTCCTACATCTTGATCTGCGCCGTGCGGATATCCTATATAAATAAATATTTATTATATATATGTAATATGTATTTTAGTATTTATTTAATATTTTCATGTTAGTTTAATTTAACTATTGATTTTTACTCGATGTAAATAATGTAACTAGAATTTGACCCGCACAACCGCACAGGTTTTGTTTTTATATTTATATACATAGATATTTGTTTTACATCATTAGTAACATTAGTCATATATTTAAATGTTTAGATAACTATTACAAACACAATAATTTTATAGTATATACATGTTAACATATCACATGAAAATCATATTATATTCTAAATTATATTAATTTTGATTTGAATTTCAAAGTTAGATTATCATTTAACAAAATTTTAATGTTTATATTATTATATATAATATATATATATATTAATTTATGTTTTATATGTTAATATCAAATGTTTCAATCTATTTTTTTATTATATATTTATTTTATTGGATTTGAATATGTTTATTAAATAAAATAATATAGTACGTAAAAGTCCTATTTTAAATTATGTTTATATTTAATTTATACCTAAATGTCTACTTAGGACTGTAAAGTTAGATTACCTTTTAGCAAAAATTGTTTATGTTTATTTAGAATAATATATTATTGTATATATGCAAAATTTTCCTCATCTATCATATAGGTCGCATTTTATTTTTATATATTTTCAAATTTAAAATAAAATAAATATTTATGTAAATAGTATTGTTATATTATAATTTTTGTAAATAAATTTTCTCTAACAAAACTAAAAATTTATAGTAATAATAATATAAGCCACAATAAACATTATTATAAGATTAGATAATATATACACAAATTATATTAAGTTATTGATAATTTTATTATATAAACTAAAACTTTAGTATAAAAGAAAACCCGCATGACCAATAATAATATAATAAACTCGAAAATTATTATAAAATTAGATAATATATAACACTAAATTATAATAAGTAATTGATAAAAGTTATTATATAACCATAACTTTTGTAGTATAACTATAACATTAGTCATATATTTAAATTTTTATATAACTATTACAAACACAATACTTTTATAGTTTACATTTTATATTTTATTTTATTCGATTTGAATTTGATTACTAAATAAATTAAAATATATATGAAAAATCATATTTTTAAAAATTATTTTATATTTAATATCTACTAAATTTTGATCTGAATTTCAAAGTTAGATTACCGTTTAGCAAAATTTTATGTTTATTTAGATGATATATTATTTGTATATATATAAGTATATATTTTTATTTTTCATTTTATAAAAGTACAGGATTTTTATTTGTTTTCATTTTATAAATATAATTGGAATGTATATTAATCTCTAATTATATTTTATATAATTCGAAATTAATTAAATAGTTACATAATTTTTAATGTTGAGATCTTGCTAAAATCTTTTTCAAAAAGATTTGTTATAATTTTTGATATATATTTATATTTAAAATAAAAAGATATCAAAAGATATCTATCTTATTAAAGTAGAAGTACTTTAGGATTTTTGTTTGGAAACATGGATAGTGAAGATTGTTTGGATACATAGATAGCAGTATTAAAAATAATTTCTTTTATTTACAAATTTAGCTTTTACATTTACAATAAATCTATCTTATTAAAACTGTAGTACCATAAAACTTCAACCCTTATTTTTTCTTCTTATTTACCATTCTGTGCCATTGAATTAATCTTAAAAGAATTTTATTTACGGGCTGACTTAATAATTTTTTATCTAACCAATAAATTCAAAAAACAAACATAATATTAACAAGATAGATCCAAAAATCTAGCCCTTACGTTAACAATATTTTTTATTTCCAAATTACAACCCACAAAATAAAAGAAAAATCCATCAATCAATTGAAACTAAAATCTAGAGGTTCTTATATATGAACAAAACGTAATAAATTGCTAAAATTGAGATATTCACTTATTCTTATATTTTAAATCATAATTTTCTGTGTTAGACAACCATATTAATTTGTTAGTTATAACATTTTTTCTTATTTCAACAAAATCTAAATAAAAAAATAGCATTTATATGAAATAATTGAATATTACAAATAAATTTTATTTTCTAATAGATCAAACAATAATAAAATATGAACAATTTCAAACATATATAAAACACATATAAAAACCAAAAACAATTATATATGTTATATATTACAAATTTACTATAACACTCATGCGGGTGTTAGTCATGGTCATCTAAGTACCATCCGACTACAATTCGGTCTTTCTCTGAATGTTGAGGTTCAAATGGTTTATAATGAATATACGGACGGTGTCGTAGTAGGATCATTCAAGGTCCAGGTAAGTTTGTAGGAACCTAAAAAATTTTAAAACTGTTGGTTCACAAATATTATTAAATAATTTTAAAAAATAAAAATCAAAACCCGCACTTTGTAAGCGCTGGGTCAAAATCTAGTTATGATTAAAATAGTTACAAATATTATCATTAGTTTTAATGAAACACATTTAATTAATTTTTTCCTAGTGATTGTCCAAATAAAAAAATCACACATGAAATGAGTCATGACTTCACTTTTAATAGAATAGATTATTTTTGTTTAGATGTGTTTGTAACGGATTTCACATATTTAAAAAGATCATAAGTATATGGATTTTGAATTGTGACACACTTATTAAATTTGAAATTTATTATGAATTGTTGTGCATTCAATTTTAACAAATTAATTATTAAATTAAGAAAAGATATCAATGCTTAAAGTTATGGGTAGTTATTATTTTAGTGGCATTGAGATGTAATTGGTTTATATACATACCTACTGATTTATGTTTTTTTATTTGATCATTATATATTTTAGATGTATTACCATTTTTAATGTATTTTTATCACTGACATTAATTTTATTTATTTTTATAATTTATATATGCATTTCATTTTAAGTATTCTTATATTTATATTTTCCACTATATAACTAAACTGCATATTATATATCTTATGTAAGATGTAAATGTGATCATTCAGTGAAAGTTGTGTTATATATTTCTCATGTTGAATTGTTTATTGTTTCATAAATAAGTAGACAAAAATGTATATTATCGAAAATAAGCTATGATCAATAAATAAGATAATAAAATAAAATAAAAATGGATATTATTGAAATTCGAATTGATTGAAAGTCAAAAATTGAATTAATTGGAGCATATGCATATGATTCCTCGAACAGCTCAACAAAATTCAAAATGTCGAATCATCCGCTCCTCTTCCTACAGTAGTCCTCCTCCATGGCGACTTCCAAGCGAAACCACGACACTTGGTAAATCTTCAGAGAGCGGCGACGACCTCCTCTTTCTCATCAACACGGAGGGTCTATCCCCAGGAGGTACGGAGCTTGAGCCGTATTCTCCCACCGTACCACTGGGATCCAGAACCCGAACTGACTCCGATGAGAAAGGGCGAATTCGTAAACACCGTGAGAGGTTCTGGAATCGCCGAGATCAGCCTCGATGACTTAGCCGTCGAGTTTTTCGAGTCCTTCTCCAGCGAGAGCGGGATTAGCAGCAGCGAAAGAGGACGATCTGGCTCGAGGAAGTCCAGCGGCGGAGGAGTAGGAGTAGGAGAGCTCACGCATTCTCAGAGGCGCGCGGAGGTCTGTATCTAGGGTTGCTTCTAGTGGTAGCGGTGGCTTACGGAGGTTAGATGCGATACTGAAAGCTCGAGACGGCGGAGGTCGTTGTCTAGAAATCCGTCGACGAGAGATGTTACCGGTAAGAGTGGTGGTGTAGATCCGGGAAGCAGTCGGCGACGGTCGGTGTCTAGACAACCGCGGGACAGGGTTAATTCCGGCGAGAATAGGGGTAGGGCAAAATTGGGGCAGATCGGGAAAGGAGAATTCGCGGCGGCGACGCTCGCTTTCTGTTTGTCCGCCGCCGGATTGACAATTCCGAGGTAAACACACACAGTTATTTATTTTTATTTTTTTTGTATAAAATCGTTTGATTTTTGCGGTTGATATCTTATAGGATAGTTTATCTCTGGGCCCTCTGTGTTATGAGGAACTTTTCAACTTTTTAGTTATAAAGTGAACTTTTTGTAGGATGAAGCTATAATTATCATTCCATAACGATTTTTCTGCTGTATCGTTATGTGAACAAATTTGTAGTAACAGGACCATACTTGTTATACATATCTATGTTTCGTAGTAACAGTACGAAGAATAGTAGGAGCAGCGTATGAGCATTTTCACTGTTGGTATGTATTTGGCTTGTTATATATGCGCATGATTTGTATTTCTGTGTATTTGTGAATAGACAATGCTATACATTATATTTTGCAGAGTGATGGAGATCAAAAGCAGCATTCAAGCAATTCAAGGTACGTGAAAGAAGAGTGTCATGAATGGAAAGAGTGTAAATGGTGAGGCTCTGGTAAACCTGCAGACTTCGGATCATAGACAAGGTACCTAGGAGGCTCTTAAGCCAGAATCCAATCAGATATCATGATGGATACTCTGTAAGTCGTAAGAATACTATGCACTTGTTTTGCTATCGATTCTCTTAAGCTTGGTTAAGTACTTATGTATGATTTTGTGCTGAAACATGTTTTGTTTTTTGGTTACTGATTTGGGGGTGGGGATTTGTTTTGTGATGTTACAGAGCCATTCTTCTGCAGTCACAAGATGATGAAGGAAAGGAGTCAGCTTCGAGCCTAAGCATGGAACTGAGAGGATAATTCGGACACAGTATATGCCCAAAATAAGGTTGTGGGTATTCAACAATAATAATCATTTGTCTTTCATTAGCTTTGTTATACTATATGAGTGACCACTCTCTGTTCGAAACCAATCTAGGCCTCTTAAAAGGGCAGATCTTTCTGAATGTTGCTTTTAACGTGAGAAAATCTGAGTGAAATATATTCAGAATGATTATGAGAATTGATGACAGAAGTTGAGCAGATGTCGATTGCACTGTTAAAATGATGTAGTTGGCTACTCTTCCTTGGAAACATGATTCTCGTCTCTAGTATGAATGATGTTAATACAGGTAACACTCAAGAAAAGAGATCTTTGGGGCACTCTGATATATATGGCTCCAGCGACACATCTCATGATGATCACCATGCTATCTCCACATTTACGAAAGGTTATGCAACAAACATCCTCGCGCAGAGAGATACAAACACACAACAAACCAATATCACTCACCCATACATTAATAGTGCATGATATTTGTTAGCTCTCTTTCATAATGAGGATCAACGACCAAACACACTAACACAGTTCTTCTACCTTGATTGGGGCCGGACAGTCTGGGGAGCGCAAACGAGATTTGTTGGCACCACATAACGGGAGACTAAACACACATAGATAATAGGACAAGAGAACGCAGCGTAGGTACGAGAGCTCTCTTATGACACTAGAGAAGATATGCTCACTGAAAATACAAGCAGCTAGCTGAAACTGATGAAAAGCCCTCAAGGATGCGGAAGGTAAGCATTACAATTCTCAGTCCAAGAGTTCAACTTATGGTTAGATTTTTGTGTATCATCTTTTTGTTTATCACAGAGGAGCAAGGACCGGAGCAGGAGGTTGTCCATGTCTTTGACAGATGAAGCAGAGCAATTCATCGACGAATTCATTTCGAACATAGAAGACACTGACTTTTCATCATTTGAAGATGAGAAGAGCGAAAGTAGTTCAAGTTTTGGGTTGATCAAATCACAAAGCTCTCAAAGCACCACTGTTCCAGAAGAGTGTTCCTGTGTTGAATGGACGGCTGTTATGCTTCCTTGGTTGCACATGGCAAACGCCAGACGATACCTGCTGCTGCACTGACATTGCCGTTAACACAGTCGACACTGCAAGATGCAAACCTTTGTTGTCTGAAAATCTGATCCAGCTCAGGTAATATGATTTCTTGTTGCACATGACAGTGCTCGCTTACGAGTAAAGCTATTGTTGGAGCTTAGTACGTTGGAAAGTTTTCTTCCTTCTCTGAGTTGGAATGTTGTGTTGATCAGGATGCATCGAGTGGGAAAGGGATTCGAGCAATGGTACTGCATAGTCCCAGTACAGCAGAGGAAGGCTGAGCCATATGCAGTCGGCGTACAAAGGCTGTGAGTTCCCATAAGCAGACTGAAGATAGATGTGTCGAATATCTGAAAGACGACCCACGCACTCTCGCGCGACAATATTCGTAATGAAACGTGGAAGCTAAGGCACAGAATCAGTTCGGGAAGTCTTGTGCTCTCTAGCCGCTCCATTGATCTAAGCCTTAGTAACAGCAAGCAATTGTAGTTTTACATTTATTTATCGTACTTTGACCACAAAAGTCAACTTGTCCATGTATAGTATTTTAATGTCTTTGTTCATGACAGTTGTCTGACTAATTAAGCGTTTCAAGAGAGACCAGCTTGAACATTTACGCCAATATTTGAAGAACCGAAATAACCAAATTTTAAAATAACGGAACTCTTACGAAATACAATCTTCATATCTGGTGAGGATTTATTGGCGTGGGGAACACATGAACACTAGTAGCTTCTACCTTTATAGCTTATAGTAGACTGGCTAGGTTAAGAATTAATTTATAGCTGCCGTTATTGCGCGAAATGTGTATATCTATGTATAAAATACATTAGTTTTTGACGTATTATTTGAAATTATTATTGAATATATTATTGATTATTATTCTATTATTATTATTGGGATGTTTAAATATTATGTTTTACTTATGAATATGGTAGTTTATTATTATATATTCCATGGGTATTATTCTTAGTTAGGTCTCTTATTGATTTTTGTTGTGTATTTAAAGAGATAATATTGGACTATTAAATAATAGAGAAGCGAGACGCATGTTTTATCTATTATGTGTATGATGGATAATCTAAACTGGAGTAATCACGTAATCAAAAACAACCATCATTTACACTAATTTTTATTTGGTAATTAAATTAAAAAACATCATTTTATTTATTTTGGTATGGTTAGATATAATTAACAACAATTAAATGCTACTTAAATAGATATATAAAGTATATTTTAATATAAATATTTATTCACCAATACTTGATACTCATATGATTTAATTAACGGTTTCTATATTTGCTGTAACCAAAAAAAGTTTAAACCATTAATTACAAAAAAATTTAATGTGAGTTTTAGTAGTTTTGTTAGTTTGTAATCGATTTTTTCTAAATTCAATGCAAATTTCAAAATACAAATATTAATGTCTCAAATATTTTTCAATGCAAATTCTAAAATTAAAATATATATGTATTTTATATGACGTATAGTTTTAATTTAATGAGATTAATTGATATTTCATATTCATATAGTCTGAATATTTATTAAATGAGATTTCATATTCATATAGTTTTAATCATTATACTATAACATAAATCAAAATGCCCTCAGCTTTTCTCAAGTTCGCTTCTGCTATTTCAAGTATATGGATCACAAATTTTTAAAATGTGAAACTTTTAAACAGTTTTTCGTAATTTATAATGGTTTATTTTTTTTAATATAACATATACGAAAAATCTATTTTCATATGGTTAATATGATTGTTTATTTTTTAATAATATAAAACTAAACAAAAACGAACGAAGATATAAATTTGTTATCAAATCTTTATTATTTAAAATCATTGATTTATATTATATATATATATATATATATATTAATCATATAAGAAAATTTCTGTAAGTTTTATTTAAGGAAAGAATGGAGAATTTTCCTTTTGTACACTACTAATTAATTTGATGTTAGTTTATATAAATCATAATATTTGTTTAGATGAACCAACTTATTTTTTAAGGATTCTATAAATTATCCTGGTGATGATACGTGATTACAAAAAATATGCAATGCTTATCAATTAATATATAAGGGATTAATGTATATATATGTATAATTTTGGGAATGGAGGGAGAGAAAAGAGCGAAGACTATTATTGATGCTATTGTTTTTTTAACTTTCACGTGCTTTTTTATGTATAGTAATAAATAAATGTAGCTTAATCATCTATATATTAAAATTAAATTAATTTTTAAATTAATCTGTTAGAAATATAATAATTAAAAACATGTGCCACTAAATTAATAACTGATTAATAACCATCAGTCATTATTTTGTTAGATTCTTTTCTAGCCAAACTTACCCAAACTCCTATATATATATATTTTGAGAAGTTAATTAAGCGATATCTGCTTGGTGTCACTTATATATAAAAGTTAGAAAAATTGTATAATTTGATTGGCCATGACTTTCATTTTTATTTATTTTAATGAGGTTCAAAAAGGAATTTTTAAAACTAATCAATATTACTTGTCAAATAACCCAATTATATTATGGGAGTTTTTCAAAACAACCTAAAATATCAAAGTCAAACCTAAAACCAACTTTTTTTTGTTAGTTACTATTATCAATGATTTTTCCATAATATTTCTTTAGATTTTTGAAACTATTTACAAATTTACCATTATTATTAGTTATTTATTAATTTTTGAAATATACAAAAAACAAATTACACCCTAAACCATTTCTTCTTTAATTTACAACTTATGCCATCATCATCAATTTTTTCAACCAGCCATTGAACCACCATTTTTTGACTCTTAAAGCTCTAGAATGAATTATCAACCACTTTTTTCTCATTCTAACAAGCAAATTTTTCATTTCCTCTCATTTTTCCTAACATTTCTTCTAAAATCTCTTCTTTAACCTTCATTTTCATAATTCAACAAAACTTCATAATTTCATGTTTTTCACTTGTGAATCGTCAAATGCTTTCTTTTGGTTATTATTGAAGTTTAGACCGTTTGAAAAAGCTGGAAACGAAGGCTACCACACCGCAAAAAAGGTAAACTATTTACATGATTTTACGTCGTTTTCTATCTGTGTCGCTTATAATAGGACTGGTTTTTATGTCTTACGCCCTTGTGTTAGACGTACAATGCAGTCTATTTGTCAACGTCACATGTTCAAGTTTTGCAATTGACTAAACGGATTTTTTTGGGAACGTAGCCTTCCAACAAACAGTCTGCCATTCTTAAACCTGAACAACAAAAAACAAAAAAAACTACGTAGGACCTACAAAGACGGACTCGCAAAAGAGGTTATTTTGCATTTGACTGAACTTTTTGACTTTTCATACCAGACTTCAACGTAAGTCTACGAAGGTGTAAAACTTGCCGGAAGAAGTATTACTTAAGGTTCAGTTTTGCATTTGACCAAACTTTGACTGCGTTGAAATGTAGTTTTTTGTGTTGACTAAAACTTTTTTAAAATTAATTATTATTATTTTTAAATGTAGACTTCATATGCAGTCTTTCTCTTTCAGAAAAAAAAAGTAGACTACGCATGAAGTTTTATTTTTTGATCTTTTGGGTCAAATTGCCAAAACTGACTCGTCGAATACTGAGAGTAGACTTCTTGCGAAGTCTGCAACGTCTGTAGACGTTCCTTTCAGTCTATCCCTTAGGAAAGTCAAACATAGTCAATTGCAAAAACTAACCTCATCAAAAAAATTAAAAATGTAGATATATATTAAAGTCTACTTCTGAAAGTCAAAATCCTGGAAAATCTGGATCAATAGCGAAAACTTAACATTTTAAAGTTGTAGATGAAAATCAACAATTATTTTTATATATTTTTTAAAATTAATTATTAGATAAAATTATGGTATAGACTACATAACAAGTCTACCGAATGAATAGACTTCGTACGAGTCTTTTTTTTTTAACCCCCCCCCCCCCATCGATGTAGACTTCTTTCTTGTTACATGTAGGACTAACAAAGGATAGAAACGTAAAATACACTTTCTGTTTTTTGTTTGGTCATAAGGTAAATAGTAATTTATCACCCATGTAAAGGTTGGTTTTGCATTTTGACTAAAAATGGGGCGTACACTATAGTTTGACTTGAAATTTTAAGTGTTTTGAGTAATTCTCTCTTATATATTATACATAAGAGATAATGATAATCAGTTAGTTATCTTAGAAATTTTTTTTATACTTTGATTGGTTATTATCAAAACTAACTAATATAAGAATAAAAGTTATATCAGAAATATATTATTTAAACACATAAAGTAGTTTTAATATATATTAATGGCGAAGTAAATTAAATAATTTTGCTTAAGTGTCATTCATATAGAGAGTTGAGAAAAAATATTATAATTTGAGTGATTATGATTTATTTTATTTATTTTAATTAGGTTCAAAAAAAGAATAATTTAAACTAATTAATGTTAGTTGCCAAATAACCCAATAATAATTAGACACAAGAGATAAAAATAATCAACTAGTTTCTTAGAAAAATCTTTATAATTTGAGTGGTTGCTTATCAAACCAATTAATATAAAGAATAAATAATAAAACATGTGCCACTAAATTAATAACTATTGATTAATTACCATAAGTCATTATTTTGTTAGATTCTTTTTCTAGCCAAACTTACCAAACTTCCTATTTTATATATTAATTGAGAAGTCAATAAGCGATATCGGGCCTAGGTGTCACTTATATAAAGAGTTTGAAAAAATTGTTATAATTTGAGTGGCTGATGACTTTTTTCAATTTTATTTATTTTTAATCAGGTTTCAAAGGAATTTTTAAACTAATCAATATTACTTGTCAAATAACCCAATAATATTATACATAAGAGATAATGATAATCAGTTAGTTATCTTAGAATTTTTTATACTTTGATTGGTTGATTATCAAACTAACTAATATAAGGAATAAAAGTTATATTCAGAAATATATTATTAAACACATAAAGTAATCTTAATATATATTAATTGAGAAGTAAATTAAATAATTTTTTTTAGTGTCATTCATATAGAGAATTGAGAAAAATTATTATAATTTGACTGATTAATGATTTTTATTTTATTTATTTTAATTAGGTTCAAAAAAGAAGAATTTAATTAATGTTAGTTGCCAAATAACCCAATGATATTATACAAAGAGACAATAATAATCAACTAGTTTTCTTAGAAAATCTTTATAATTTGATTGGTTGCTTATCAAACCAATTAATATAAAGAATAAAAATTATATTCAGAAATATATTATTAAAACACATCCAGTAATAAAAAATCAAATTTGTGTAATAAAAAAAGGTAAATTCTAAAAGTCGATTTAAAAACCAAGTAAATTTTTAAAAAAGTAAAAGATCTCAATTAGACATTTTACATCTTTCAACATTAAAATAAAGAATCATCTTATTGTATTTTAAAACAAAGTAATAAATTTATATAGTACAAATAATATATTAATTTACGTGCTAAAAATAGATTGAGAATTAATTATTGTAAGCTTAAAATTGTTGTTTTAGATTGATAAAGTTTTTGATGGGAGAGGTATTTATTTGTAAAGGTAATCATTTTTAAATTTTACATCTAAATAAAAATTATATAATGGAATTTTAAAATAAACTCTTTTGTAGTTACGCGTCTTATAACGATTGAATCTTAAATTTAAAAAGATTTCTACATTTTTTAATTTAAATATTTCTATTGTACTTCTAACTAAATTTGTAATTATATCACCTTAACTAAGTTTTTATAAATTGACTATGTACTAAAATAAAATTTAATTTAATTATTTACTATTGACATATCCTTATATCTTCATCTAATTTAATTTTTGATTTTTTATTTTCAGTTTTATTCAATTCAATTAAAAAAACTAATAATCTAAGAACTAACTTACATCATCGCTAAAAAATCTAAACAATGTTACATGCAAATTATAATCTAAAGTGATATGTATTTGTTTCCAAACAACTCAGTAATAACATATTTCAAAGTACCAAACTAATCAAGAAATATTTATACATCTTTCATTTTATTAATATCTACCACATAAAAATTTATGCAATACTGAATTTAAAATTTAAAAAAATTTAGACAAATCTGAAATATTAAAATGGAGAAATTGCTAAAAATAACTCAACTTGATTTCAAATACAAAACCGTACCCTAAATTCAATCAAATGGAAAAGCAAC